>CAUYUJ010014407.1:60000-140000 GCA_963575745.1 Prorocentrum cordatum
GGGACACCGCGGGACACCACAGGACACCGCAGGACATCACGGCGGGACACCACAGGACACCGCTGGCCAACTTGGGTGTGCAGTCTTTTGGCCCAGCGGCGCCCTAGCCAGAGGAGGATTCATTCCCTTCGCCCGACCACGCAGCCTCGCCTCGCACGCACGACGCGCGCATGAAACCGAACTCTGTGTTCAGGTAAGGGGGGTCTCCGTTTCACTTCGATCTCACTCCCCAACCTCGCTTCGCTCCGATTGTGTGTGCGTCTGCACCCCAAGGGGCGACACGCGCGCCGAGAATTTGTGTATAGCGTAAGCTCCGTGGCGGGCGCTTTCTGCCCGTACCGCTTGGGAAACGGTACACCTATACGACCACCGTTCGGTTGATCAGGAGCTTCGGGGGGAGGAACCAACGTCTCACTCGATCGATCTCACTATCGTTCTCACCCTCGATCTCATGATCGATCTCGCTATCGATCTCATGATCGATCTCACTATCGATCACACTGTCGATCACACGATCGATCTCAGTATCGATGTCACGATCGATCTCACTAACGATCTCACTACGGCACGCCGACGGCACATCGACGGGACATCACGATCGATCTCATGATCGGTCTCATCCAATCAATCTCACTACCGATGTCACTACTTACTGGCCTGCGGCCCATGCCGCCACGGGGCCTGGGTTGTGGGTCACAGGCCTCTTTGATGTTCGTTGGGATGTCGCAGGTGGCCTCCTGGGGGACCTCTTGGGAGCCGTTTTGGAGCCTCTTGGGGGCCTTTTTGTGGCTTCTTGGGGCGTCTTCGGAGCACCGTGTGGGTCTCTTGGGACCTCTTGGGGGCCTCTTGGGGCCTCCTGAGGGCTTCATGGGGCGGAAGACTCGGTGCCCCCCCCCCCCTTGGGACCCTTCTTGGGGCTGTTTTTGGACTCCCCTGGGCCGTCTTGGGCGCCTCCGGGGCCATCTTGGGGCCCTCTTAGGCCATTTCGTGGCCCTCCTGGAAGCCTCTTGAGCCGTCTTGGGGCGATCCTGGGGGCCTCTTGGGCCATCTTGGAGCGTCGGGAGCTCGAAAAGTCGAGGACCCCAAAATCATTGAAACCCCCATGGAAAATCAATGACTTTGGCCGGGGCCCTTGAAGCACTTATGGAAAATCAATGATGTTGGCCTCTTGGGAAGGCTCTTGGGGCCCTCTTGGATCATCTTGGGGGCCTCGCGGGGCCCTCTTGGCCCGTCTTGGGGCCCCCTTGGGCCCGAAAAAGTCACGCGAGAAGATGCGCTGGGGTCTAGAGGAACCGCGGGAAGCCATAGGAGGTTTCAGAATTTGGGGTCCAGGCCCTTAACAAACCCTTCAGGAGCGGGGACTGGGGCTTTGGGGATTAGGCAAAGAATCTGAAGGCGCGCCCACTCCGTGCCCAGCGGCACGTTGGCGGATCGATCTCACAATCGATCTCATTATTTGTCTTACGATTGTCCACATCACTATCGATCTAACTATCGATCACACTGTCGATCACACGATCGATCGCATTATCGATCTCACGATCTGATGATCGGTCTCACCATCGACCATCGATCTCTATATCATTCTCACTATCATTCTCACCATCGATCTCATTCCAGGACACCGACGGGACACCTACGGGCCACTAACGGGACACCACGGCACACCACAGGACACAATCGGGACACCACGTCGGGACACCGCCGGCCAACCGGGTGGGGAGGTCTTTTGGCCCAGCGGTGCCCTAGTCAGAGGATGGTTCAATCCCTTCCGCCCGCCCACGCAGCTTCGCCTCGCATGCATGGCACGAACACGAAATTGAAGCCGATTTCCTGGAGGGGGACTCTTCGCTTCACTGCGACCGTACCCCCCGATTTCCGATTTCAAGATGTTTTTACTATTTGTTCGGTTCGGATGGGCACCTCCGAGGAGGGCGCATTGCATTCGCGATTGTGGCCTTCTGTGCCCCACTCCTCTCCCAGCCCCCTCCTTTCCGGCACGGCCTGGGCGTTGCCACCGTCAGCGGTGGCCAAACTGCGGCGCTATGACGGCCCAGCCCCGAGAGGTCACGTTAGCTGTGCGGTCGGGCGTGCCGGACTTTTGCTGAGCCTCGGGCGTTCCTCGCCAGAGTAGCTCCGTCCCTGTCCTTCCCCTGTCTGTCATGATCTGGGGTTCTCGTTGCATGTTCCTCGGGTATCTTGGCGAGCTGCTCACCGACAGATCTACATCGCTTGCACCGTCTCGTGCTCATTCGCCGCCTGAACGGACCTGGTGCGCTCTCATGCCTGCGCTGCAGTCCATAGTTGCCTCGTGCCTCTCGGAGCCTGCTGCCTAAGTCGTCCGCATCGTCCTCTCTCTCTCTCTTTCTCTATATCGCTCTCTCTCTCTCTTTCTTTTTTGTCTCTCTCACTCTCTCTCTCTATACACATAAAACAAATATATGTATTAGTCTATCCAGCTACATATCGATATATATATATATGTATAGTCCATTCAAGATCCCACGACTTGTTGTCTCAAGGCGAGAGTCTTGTCTTACTGTACACGGATGGGGCGTGTGAGGTGGACGGAGAGGAAGACGATGAAGTGATGAACGGAGAGGCGGGAGGGCGGCGGGCGGGCGGGCGGCGGGCGGGTCGGGAGTTGAGTCGATGATTTAAGGATTCTATTTTGCAGCGGGAGGCTTTTGAGTATTGGGTGTTGTCTTGGAGACGGGGGTTGTTGAGTGCAAGGTGTTGTTTTGGAGACGGACGTTGTTGAGTACAGGGTGGTGCATGCTACACGGAAGGCGGGCGGGCGGGCAGGTCAGGATTTCAATGGATGTTTAAAGAGTTCTCTTTTGCAGCGGGAGCTTGTTGAATTCTGGGTGTGTTCTTGGAGACGGAGGCTGTTGATTACAGGGTGTTGTCTTGGAGGCGGAGGCTGTTGAGTACAGGGTGGTGCATGCTATACGGAAGGCGGGTGGGCAGGTGGCGTGTGGGCGGGCGGGCAGGCGGCGGGCGGGCGGGCGGGCGGGTCGGGATTTCGATAGACTCCTAAAGGATTGTCTCTTGAAGCGGGAGCCTGCTGAGTACTGGGTGTTGTCTTGAAGACGGAGGTTGTTGACTGCAGGGTGTTGCCTTTGAGACGGGGCCTGTTGAGTAGAGGGTGGTGCGTGCTTCACGGAAGGCGGGCAGGCGGACGGGCGGCGGGCGGGGGGGCCGGCGGCGGGTTTGTGAATCGGGAGTTGAATCGATTTGATACGGGTTCTCTCTTGAAGCGGGAGCTTGTTGGTTAATGGGTGTTGTCTTGGAAACGGAAGTTGTTGAGCACAGGGTGTCTTCTTGGAGACGGAGGATGTCCCCTCAAGATTAATGGAACTTGAAACGGACGGGTCTTTCGGGGAACCGCACGAAAACGTGGATATTGAGGAAATTGTGTGGAGGGGATCTTGAATGGAGTATACCCGAGTGTGTGTGTGTGGTGTGGTGTGTGTGTGTGTGTGGATGTGCGGATGTGTGTGTGTGGGTGTGTGGATGTGTGTGTGTGTGTGTGGATGTGTGTCTGTGTATCTGTGTGTCTGTCTGTTTGTGTGTCTGTGTGTGTGTCTGTGTGTGTTTATGTATGGCTGTGTGTGTTTGTGTGCGTCTGTGTGTGTCTGTGTGTGTGTCTGTGTGTGTCTGTGTGTGTCTGTGTGTGTATTCGTTCGTTGCCCGCACATAGCGGAGGCACCGTGCCTTCGTACGGTCTCAGACCAGGCTGCACGCCACGGCAAGCAATGCAGGCTGCAGTGGATGTGGGAGAATCACGCGGGTAGTGCACGGTCCATTGTGCATCCACCAAAGGCCAAACAACACACACCGCACGCTGCTCTTGTCGCACCCATTCGCCTGGACCGGCTCCTTCCCGGCACTGGACACACCGACACTCACAAAATTCGCGAGCAACACACGCCATTTTGGTGGTTGCCGTTGTCGGTTTTGGTGGGTGGACTAGCCCGTTCCCGGTGGCGCGATGGGGCGACACATGCACCGCGCGGCTCCGCACAAGGCTTACAGTTGCTTGTGGGAACGCGGGTGTGTGAGAGAGCGTGTTTGAGCCACACGTGCGCGCGCGTGTAAAAGGGGAGGAGGGAGGAGGGGCCACGAAGAGACGCAGCCCAGCAGCCACGGCCATGCCATCACACATGAAAGGGAGGAGGGGAAGGGAGGGGAGGCAGGGGGAGGGAGTAGAGGAGGGGGACAGGCCAGAGGGGAAGGAGGAAGGAGGGGGGGGAGGGAGAGGGAGGGATGGAGAAGGACGGAAAGAGAACGACAAGGAGGGGGGAGGAAAGGAAAGAGGAGAGCCAAATTCATAAACAAAAACACGGCCGCGAGTACGCATACACAGACGCATCACAGCGCAGCACGGCACGGGGGGCCGTCCGTGTGCGCGCGTGCTCCACATCACATCACATGCACAGCGCAGCACGGCCGCACGTGTGCGTGCGTGCGGCAGCACATCATAGCACATCACAGCACATCACGACACACCACAGAACGACACAGCACACCACCGCACACCACCGCACATCACATCACAGCACATCACAGCACATCACAGCACACGCCGCTTGGCGCGTGTGTGTGTGTGGTTTGTGTGGTGTGTGGTGTGTGTGTGTATTTGTGTGTGGTTGTGTGTGTGTGCTTGTGTGTGTTGTGTGTTGTATGTGTTGTGTGTTGTGTGTTGTGTGTGTGTTTTGTGTGTGTGTGTGTGTTTGTGTGTGTTGTGTGTTGTGTGTTGTGTGTTGTGTGTGTGGGGGTGAGCCACCGTGGTTCGCGACGGCCGCCCACCGCGCTCTGACCCTGCGCGCCTGGCTGGTGCTGCCCCCCCCGGCTGCTCATCGTCGAACTCTTCGTCGTATGAGCGTCCTTTCTTCTTCTCGGCCGTCACCCCCTCTCTTTGCCCGCCGGCCAATTTGCTTGCTAGTACCCCCCTCTAGCTCCTCGCTGGAGCGGAGTTCGCCGCCTCGCCGCTGACGAAAAAAGTGTGTGTGAGTGTGGGTACGGGTGTGTGTGTGTGTGTGTTTGTTTGTGTGCTTGTTTGTTTGTGTGTTGTATGTTGTATGTTGTGTGTTGTGTGTTGTGTGTTGTGTATGGTGTGCGCGTGTGTGTGTGGGGGGGGGGCGCGTGTGTGTGTGTGTGTGTGCGTGTGTGTGTGTGTGTGTGCGTGTGTGTATGTCCGTGTGCGCGTGCGTGTGCGCGTGCGTGTGCGTGTGCGTGTGCGTGTGCGTGTGTGTGTGTGCGTGTCCCCCTTCTTCTCTTCCTATACCCCCTCCGCTCCTCGCTCCTCCTTCCCCTTCCCTCCCTCCCCATCCCCCTCCCCCTCCATATCATTTCCTCGTTCCATGAGTTCCTCGTTTGTCTCTTGGCGAGGGAGGTGCTGGCGTGCTTCGTGCAGGGCAGCCCGCAGGACAGCATGTTCGAGAGTTGCGCATGGTGGGTAGAGGATCCAGATAAATGAGGAGAAGGAGGAGGAGGAGGAGGAGGAAGGGAAGCGGTAGTGGCAGTAGCGTCAGAAACAGGAGCAGACCGCGCTTCCCGAAGTGGGAGATTGTGCACATTGGCGGAGCGATGTTGGATCATGGAGAGCCGAGGGTGACAAGATGGGGATGTACATTCATGTTTGGAGGCCTTGCAGAGTCACGAGATGCAGTATCTAGTGGCATTCGGTCCATCCAGCCGCCGAGCTTGGGTCGTCAAGAGTCTTTCTGGAGGCCTTTTGAGGTCCCTTCGGGAGCCTCATCGGGGCAGTTTGGAGGCTTCCTGGCCTCTGGATGCCTCTCGGGGGCCAGTCGGGAGTCGTGGGCCCATTCTTGGCGGGGAGTCTTCCAGAGGTTGGTTTGGCACTGCTGCGTTCTGTCGGCATATCTCAGAGCCGCCTTGGGGGCCACTTGAGGGTCACGGAGGCCGTCGTGGGGAAATGGTCGGGCTTTTGTTTTGCCTTCTGTGTCGCTCTGAAGACTGGAGAATATAATTTGATTGGCCAGCCCCTGGTCTCCAAGGCGGTCTGGAAAACCAAAATGACAGCTTCAGGGAGGGCTCGTGGGACCATCTTGGGACACGTGGAAAGCGTGGGTCCCTGCGAAGCGTTTCCAGGGCCTCTGAAATACCAAGAGCGTGCAGCAGCGCCTGTTCATCGAGGGTAGATTGGCTATGGGGTGCTTAAGAATTTCGATGACGCTCGGCGGCGGATCCCGAGCAACGCCACACCCCATGCCAGATACTGCTGTTGCGAACCGTGGAAATGATGCACCAGTAAATTCATTAAGGCCGCCCTTGCATCTTTGTGTGTGTTGGCCCTGTGCGTCGGCCTACCGCCGCTGCACGTGTTGAAACACGGACGTTCAAGAATTCAGGCCATTGCGGATTGGACGCGAGTTCCATTGCCATCATTTGGGCTCCACGGCCATCCCAGTCGGTTCCCGCCCCCGTTCCCGAGATCCGGATCAGACTCGACAGAACGGCTTCAGACGTTGCGGCGTCGTCTCGCTAGCAGGCGACAAGAGAACCGAAAGGTCAGAGGCATTCGCTCCTGGGGTTGTCGCACGATAAGAAACACATGTCCTGTTCCTGCTCCGCCGACTCCGCCTCCTGATCCTCCTGTCGCTGTTCCTCATCGGCCTCTTCCTGATAGTATCGTGATGTGCGAGCTCACGGGGGTGCCTGATCACCACTTGCCACTGAGCATGGCACCAGAGCGAAGCCGTCACAGATCTATCTTCTACTGAGGTCTGCTTCCGCATCCCCATCGAGGGAGGAGAGAAGATAGCATATTGGTGCACCAGGAGCAGGAGGACCGCTCCATGCGTCTCAACAACACCACCCGGCCGTCTCCAGAGCGGAGCGCTGGCGGACGAGTGGCAGGCCTTCGAGCACGGCGGGGCGGAGTTTGACGTGAAGGCCGCCGCAGCATGTCCCCAGAGCTCGCACGGCGCTGGGCGCACCAGGGGGCATTGTCCGAGCAGGAGGAGAGAGGAGGGAGAAGGAGGCGGAGGGAGTCGTAATTAGCTGGAGCTTGGAGCTGGAAAAGCAGGAGGAGCAGCAGCAGGTAGGCGGGACAACGACGAAAGAGGAGGAGGAGGGGGAGGGGGAGCAGGAGCAGGAGCAAGAGCAAGGGCGGGAAGAGGAGGAGAGTAATCCAGTACACTTTCCCGTCCCAAGTCCCCTCTGCATGTACCTCTACGAGCCTTCCGTTTCATTACAGGACGTGCCCCCAACACTTTATAAATCTGTCAGTCCGGCGGGAGATCCGTTTTGGAACGGAACGTCCCTGCATCCGTCTAGCTGGTAGTAAAGGATGCGGCACGGAGTAACAATATACGGCTGAACGAAGTGTCCAGCGAGGTCCCTGCGTTGAGAAAAGGACCCCTTTTGCACGAGTGTGGCACGGGTGTATTGTTCGATGCGTTGTGCGAAGGCATCAGGCAGGCGGCCCATGTTGAAAAGGAACCGCCCTGCACCCGCGCAGCTGTTGCGCATGTTCGAGTGTCGCGCCTGCTTCGGCCAAGGAGGTCTAAAGCGGAATCCCCCGTTTGAGACGGGGCCGCCCTCCCTCCGCGTAACAGTTGCGAGCGCGGCGCTAAGGCGAGAGCCCCATATTGACGAAGAGTCGCCCTCCATCCCCGTGATTGCTGTAAACGTTTAGAACGAACTGGCGAGGAGCTAGGACGAGAGCCTCATGCTAACAACGACTTCCGTCCGAATAACTGATACATGCTTTATGATGAACGTGCGCGGCGAGAGCCCAATTTTGAAAACGACCCCCCCCACCCTTGAAGCTGTTGCAAGCTCCAAGCTCCATGATCATGGTGAGTGGAGAGGAAGCCTCGGGCGAAGCGCCCGGCCCTACCAGCACGCCTTGGGTGCGACAGGGAGTAGTGATCTATAATCAAGGGCAGAAAAAACGCCCCTACCCTGGTTTACGAGGCGCTGTGCGCTGAAACTCCTGTGGGCTGACAAGGTTAACCCTGTGTGATGTGCCGTGTCCTGGCGGCTCTAGGCTTTGGGGTTTCCCAGGAGGTTTACAGACCACGCACTCGTAACCCAGGGTAGGGTCGTTTTTTCATCCCTCAATATAAGGAAAAAGGAGGGGCGACGGCGACGCTCACGCGGAGCCGCTCGCCGAGCTGACCGAAGGCACCGAGCAGACAGGGCTTCGAGCAGGGGCACGCGCTCGTGGGGCCGATCGCCGAGCGGATCGAGGGCGCCGCGACCGACGGCACCGAGCGCGGGGCGCTGAGCTCCTCCCTTTCGTAAACCTCCTCCTCCTCCTCCTCCTCCTCCTCCTCCTCCTCTTCCTCCTCCTCCTCCTCCTCCTCCTCCTCCTCCTCCTCCTCCTTTAGTAAACCTCCTCCTCCTCCTCCTCCTCCTCCTCCTCCTCCTCCGAGCAGACCGAGGGCATCGAGCAGGAGGGCGTGGACGTGGGCTACCGTAGGTCTTCGCCTTTATGTATTGCACTGCGGTCGGCTGCTTTGTCGCGCGCGTGCGGTCGGATGGCCCCCCGGAGGGGCAGCGGATCTCGAGCGTGGCAGAGCGATCGAATCGAACCTTCAGGCGATTTCGCTGCCGGAAAAAAGGAGGGCGTGGACGTGGGGCCGATCACCGCGGCGACCAGGGGCACCGTGCACGGGGCTCGGAGCCCCGAGCAGGCTGAGGCCGTCGAGGGCAGCGGCGCCGAGCAGCGCGAGGAGGCACCGGGAGACGTGGCACTTCTTTCACACTCGTTGGGCGGGCCCCCCGCAGGCCTCAGTGTGGCGGCCGTGTCTCCCTCACGAACGCCTGCATGGAGGTCTGCCGTGTGGCGATGGCCGCCCGGGTGATCGCGGGGTTCCCGGCGGCGGGGTTCATCGTCTCCCTCGCGGTCTACGCCACGGGGAACAGCATCACGTGGGATCACGCCGTCATCACCGTTTTCTCAACGGGGTGGCCGTGCCTTCCCCCGAACACCTGCACGGCGTTCCGCTTCAGTGCGATGCCCGCCCGCGTGACCAAGATCGGGGCGAACGGCGCCGCTGGCGCGGCGTGCGCAGCCGCGACGGCGGCGGGCCTGCACACGCTGCTGACGACTGCGGCGGAGCGGCTTGGCCGGCACTGCGGCGAACTCTGGAGGCGCCCGCACAGGCGCAGGGGCGGCAGCCCCACCGCGCCGCGGCCGCCGCGGGCGCGGCCGAGCCACGCGGTGAAGCTGCTCGATGGCGCGGCGCCGAGGGCCGCGCGCCCGCCGCAGGCCGCCGTCGGTGGGGCGCCGACGCCCAGGCGCTGCGAAGATCGCGACGACCCCGACGGCCGCCGCGGCGGCCCCGGCCAGCGACGCGGGGCTCCCATGGAGACGACGGACGGGGCGGCTGCCAGGAGGCCCCCTGCGAGGGCGCCCAGCCTGGGCCACGGGCGACGCGCGCAGGCAGCAGTAGGGACGCCTGGGCTCGGCTCGAGAAGCTTGGCTGGCGCGGACCCCAAGCAGAGTCTGATTCCAGACGCGTCGCGTCGCGTCAGTTGGGCTTGGACTCGGTTGCCCCCTGCGTCTGAGCGGCGTTTGAGGCCAGGCGCGTAGCTGTCATTTTCGCTGCCCACATTTCGGAACTGGGGTTCACTCGCGGCCAGGTCCGCGGACTTGTGCGGAGGGGCGGGCTGCGGCCGTGCCTCCGGCTGGCCTCAGACAGGGGGCATCGTTGGGCAGCTTGCCTGTCCAGGATCGTGGGGCCGGCCCTCGTCGCCTTGCCCGGCCCCGGGCAAACCCGTCGGTTCTGTGGGCGCGTTTGAACTCCAAATTTGTGGGGTCAGCTTGTAGCGCAGCTCCTGTGCCCGAGTAGACTCGACCCCGGTCATCATCACCAGGATCATTTCCAGCACCAGCGCCACCATCAAGATCATCATCACCATCCTCATCATCGTCATCACCATCATCATCACCACCACCATCATCAGCATCACCCTCACCCTCACCACCATCACCACCACCACCATCATCATCACCATCACCATCACCATCAGCAGCATGAGCAGCAGCATCAGCATCACCAGCATCAGCATCATCATCATCACCATCATCAGCAGCATCATCATACTCGCCATCGTCATCGTCATCGTCGTCATCATATGCTGCATCACCATCAGCATCAGCATCGTCGTCGGCATCGTCATCATCATAGTTATCAGCACCGTCATTCTCACCATCGTCATCATCACCACCATCATTATCAGCGTCATCATTCTGATCATCATCACCACTCTCACCAGCATCGTCAGCATCAACATCCTCATCGTCAGCAGTACCCTTAGTATCATCAGTATCGTCATCACCGTCATCAGCATCAGCATCGTCATCATCGTCATCAGCAGCAGCATCAGCGCCATCATCACCATCATCGTCGTCATCATCATCAGCAGCATCGTCATCGTCATTATTGTCGTCGGTCGCCGTCGCTGCCGTCGACATCGACGTCAACTTCGCCGTCATCGTCATCCTCATAATCACCAGCATGATTGCCAGCAGCAGCATCATCATCACCATCATCATCACCACCATCTTCATCATCATCAACAGCATCATCATCAACATCACCAGCATCATCATCAGCACCACCATCAACATCAGCATCATCATCGTCGTCTTCGTCGTCGTGGTCGCCGACGTCGACGTCGACGTCGACGCCGACGTCATCTTCATCCGCACAACCACCACCATGAGCAACAGCATCATCAGCAGCAGCATCAAACCCATCACCATCATCTGGCCACGCCTCGCTCTCATCCTGCTGCCGACCCTCTTCATTTCACAGCTGCCTGAACTCACACCACCCAGCAGCCTCCTCGCCCTCCTTAATCATTTTCCCGCCCACATACACCCTGTCAACTTCGCGGTCCAAGGACGCAGCCAACCCCAAGCGATTACCTGGGGACTGGGCGGAGGAGGCTGCGAATGGGAACGACGACGTGGAGGACGACGGGGAGGAGGACGAGGACGAAGAGGCGAGAGGAGGCAGAGGAGGAGGAGGAGGAGGAGAAGGAGGAGGAAGAACGCTACAGCTGCTCAGCTTAGGTCCGACCCACGTAAAAAAAGAGGAGGAGGTGGAAGAGGAGGGGGAGGAGGAGGAGGACGAGGGAGGGGGGAGGGGCGCCTCGGGCCTAGGGGGGCGCACCCTCGCGGACAATGGCCCACAGCGTCAAGGCCTCATGGGGTGGGAAGGGGGGGGCAACAGCAACAGGAGCCGCAGCAGCAGGAGCAGCCGCAGGAGCAAGAGGCAGAGAATGGATCGAGGATTACCACCCGATCGTCTTGTAATGCTCCGTCGGTTTCCTCCTATTCCTACTCCTCCCCCTCCTCCTCCTCCTCCTCCTCCTCCTCCTCCTCCTCCTCCTCTTCTTCCTCCTCCTCTTCCTCCTCCTCCCCCTCACACGTCAGGAGTCAGAACGCAGGTTGGAACTCAAATCCTGGGGATGGCCTCCCCGGTTCAGTCACGTGTGTTGCGGACTCGAGCGTGGCAGTTTGGCTTGCCCTGGTGGATGGGGCCGAAGCTGATGCACGTGGTGTTCGATCGCATCCCGGAGATTGCCTCCCCCAGATTGTGTCGCTTTTTTTTGCCCAGGGATTCGGGTGATGGGGTTTCGGCTGCCACCGCCTCTCCTGCAGCTGCTGGCCGTCGCCCCGGCGCCTCACGACACCCGGGGGCGGCCTGCGAGCGCGGGGGGCCCCGAGCCCTGGCGCGCGGCGCGGAGGCGCCGGGGCACCCCCGCGCAGAGCCCCCTGGCGCCCCCAGGCCTGCGGCCCGGCAAGGGAGCGATCTGGGTGCGAGAGGAGGAGGAGGAGGAGGAGGAGGAGGAGGAGTGCCGGAGGCGGCGTTGGCAGGCTGTCCAAAAGGGCTCCCAGGAGGGCGCGAAGGTTTCTTCGCGCTTCGCGGGCCTCGCTCCTGCTCCCCCTCCTCCTCGTCCTCCTTTTCTCCCTTTGGGGGGGTCCTCGTTCCTTCTCCCCCTCCTCGTCGTCCTCCTTTTCTCCCTTTGGGGGGTCCTCGTTCCTGCTCCCCCTCCTCCTCGTCCTCCTTTTCTCCCTTTGGGGGGGGCGGCGCGAGCGCGCGAAGTTGTTCGCGCTTCGCGGAGCGCGAGAGCGCGAAGTTGGGAGCCCTGGGTTGTCAGGCGATTGGGACGGGAGCGTTGGAGGCTGTGCAGCTCGTGACCCCAAAAACACGCAACGCGTGGGCCACAGGGCAGGCCTTCACGGAGCGGGGGCACCACGACGGAGGCACGGCGGTCGGCTAGGATTTCTCTCAAGAGACCAGGCTGCTTGCGGGCAGCGTGGCTGCCCCCATCTCACGGGTTGCGAAGGCCAGTTTCACGATGCAGGCAGGGGCGGCCGAGGTCATGGGAGAGGGGGCTTTGAAGAGCTGAGGTGGGGTGGCTGTTCTGGCCGAGTCGTCGAATGGAGTCAAGCACTTGGACCTTTTCCCCTGACCATCTCAAGCTTCGTTTAGTGGCCCAACTTGTGTCCGTGACCACGAAGGTGCACATCGCTTGCGTTTCAGATTATGCATTGGCTTACGCCGCACCGCCGACCCCTTGGGGCGGCAGCAAGAGTGAAAGACGGAGTTCGCGGAACGTGCGCGATCGCTGGGCAATCTTGGGGTCTCGGCCTGTCTTACGTAGCGTGTGGGGTTCAAGGGGGGGCCTTGTAGGGAATTGTTTTGAAGTTCTTCGTGGTCTGTTGTGGGTTTCTTGGGATCTTCGCGGGGCCTCAGGCCTCCTTTTCCATCCCCTGGATAGGCTCGGGGATCGTAGACCCAGCTGGGGGTGCGTCCAGCCAGAAGTTCGATAACGGAACCAGCAATGTCGACGAGGAGCTTCCTGAAGGCCCAGAGGGGGCGGAGCGGAGAGCGCCCAAGAACTAGGAGTCTCATGCCTCGAGCCTCGATCCACCCCGTGTTCCTTCCTTTGCGAAGGGGGGGCACAGGTCAGGGAGGTCGATCCTCACCCCGGACCCTCGGTGGCGATCCCGGGTACCGAAAACGGTTCCTGCCAGTTGAATTCGAGGAGATGCCTCGGGTGGTCGAAAGACCACGGAAATCTATGAGACATCGGCGGCGACGACGAAATCTTATTATTTAATCGCTTCGCTCATTCCGCCGGCCCGTATTGTGCCATCGCAGGCGTTTGCTTGCGCGTTCGTGGCCTCTTGGAGCCTCGGTGGGGCCGTTTGGGGCCTCTTGGCGCCTCTTTTTAGGCCTCTTGGAGAACTCGGGAGGCCTCCAGGGGGCCTCCTGAGCTCTCGTGACGGTCTCTTGGGGGGCTTTCGGCGGGCTCTTGGCGGTATTTGTTGGTCCTCTTGGGGCCTGGGGCCTGACGTTGTTGGTCCTCTTGGGGCCTCACGGGAGCTTATTGGGGCGTCTTGGGGGTGTCTTGGAGAGTCTCTTGGGGCCTCTTTCGGGGTCCTGGGCGCCTTCTGGGGCGGAGGGCTCGATTTTTCAGTTCTCGGTTCCCTTCTTGAGCCCCTCTTGGGCCCGTCTTGGGGCCTCTTGGTCCGCCTTGGGCAGCACTTGGGCCGTCTGGGGGGCGCTCTTGGGCCGCTCCGGGGCCGTCTTGGGAGCCTCGTGGGCCGTCTTGGAGCAGTCTTGAAGGCCTCTTGGGCCCTCTTGGAGCGTCCGGAAGCGAAAAGGCCAGAACGCAAAAAAACATAGAAAAAACAAATGAAAATCAACGATTTTGGCAACTTGGGGCCCTCTTCGGAGGCCTCTTGGAAGGCCCTTGGAGCGTCTTGGAGGCCTCTTGGGCTGTCTTGGGGCCATCTGGGGCGTCTTCGGGCGATCTTTGGCCGTCTCGGGCCTCTCTTGGACCGTCTAGAAAGCTTCTCGGGGCCCTCTTGGACCGATCTGGAGCCCTCTTGGACTCCGAAACAGAACTCCGGCATCTCTGACCCGACCTTGCCGGGGATTTGCCGGGGACTTGCCGCGACCTTGCCGGGGTACTTTTCGTCTGGGGACCCCCAGGGGCCGCCCCGCGCGCGCGAACTAGAAATACTGTTAACCAGGTACCGGAGAACTTAGCACGCCCTGGCCCGTTGGGCCGGCGAATTTGATTGTTCCTCTTCCTCCTCCTCCTCCTCCTCCTCCTCCTCCTCCTCCTCCTCTTCTACCTCCTCGTCCTCCTCCTCGTCCTTTT
This sequence comes from Prorocentrum cordatum, assembly GCA_963575745.1. Lineage (NCBI taxonomy): Eukaryota > Dinophyceae > Prorocentrales > Prorocentraceae > Prorocentrum > Prorocentrum cordatum. Next base: position 74,167 of record CAUYUJ010014407.1, read on the forward strand.
CTTCTTCTTCTTCTCGATCGAGGTAGATGCCCGCGGCAGTTCCGGCCGCCTTTCCACAGATGTTTGTTCGAAGAGTTCTTGTTTTAGGTAGGTTTCGGCCTCTGGGGGCCGTCGCTGGGCCCCAGGATTCTCGAAACTGGACGGACCTGGGGCGAGAAATTGCATTCGCGGACCCGGGGAGAGGTTCCGAGAACGGAGTTGTGCGAAGTAGCCCGTCGGACTCGGGAGATTTGATGTGGTTGGGGGGGGGGTCTGGGCCCTTCCCCTGTCGCCGCGGCTGGATGCATTTGGGAAAACGACTGCGATTGGATTATGGTGAACGGTTTCTGCGTGGGGGGAAGAGAACCATTTTGCTGCCGAGTCTTAGTCTTTTCAGGTTTTTCGTGGTTCTCGTCGTCGAAGGACCGCCTCTGGGTCCCGTGGTCATTCGGGGGCATCGTGGATCCCCGTCAGGGCCTCTTGGGTGCGTTCAGGCGCCCTTTCTTGTTTTCTCGCGGCGAAGTGCTCGAATTCTCCATTCGGGTTTCCCTTCTGACCCTCCTCTTGGGGCCGTCCTGGGGCTTTCTCTGGTGGCTTCACGGGCCCTGTTGGGGCCAGTTTGTCCCGTCTGTGAGCCTTCTTGGGGGCATGCGGGGGTTTTTGGATTGATTTGGGTTTTTTTTAGGTTGCTGTGGGACTCGTGAAAGCTCAAGAAGCGAATGTGCGAAACTTGAACGTTTCCTACGGAGGAAGCCGAACAGAACAGAACGTCCGATCGAGCGTCCTCAGACGTCTCGTCCCGCTTGCGGGAACAGCGTGAATCATGCAGTGCGGAAAAAACATGCACGGGTGAGAATCAAAAAGACACCCCTCAAGCCTCAAGGGTATTACTACACGACGGTGTGCATGCATGACAAATACTCAGTCCAAAATTCATCCGAAAACTTGCCGTGCGCATTGTGCAACTCACGCTCCGAACTGGTGTTGAAACGATCTCGGAAAAACTTGTCGATTGAGTCAGTTCATTTGGTTCTCGGGCGGCCAACTCTGCGGGAGCCTTCTGGGCACCAGCGCATGGCTAGAGACGGCCACCCGCGCCTCTCGACGCACATTATCATCAGGATGTTCCAGCGTGTTGTATCTATGACGTCGAGCCAGTCAGACACCTTGTAAATTGTTATTGCTCTTTCCACTCTGCGTTTACATTGATGCCCAGCCTCCTCCCAAGATTCGTGATCAGCCTTACGAAATCCAACAATTCGTCGTAACATTTGCGCCAGTACGCTGGCTGTTCTTCTTCTTTGTCGTGTTGTAAGCGGTGTCGTGGCAAGACTGTAGACGGCCGTTGGCGTTACGACGTTGTCGAATAACTTCAAGCGCATCTTCAGTGACATCCGCTTGTTGACGAAAGCTGTCTTGAACAAGTGCCATGTTGACCATGCGCACTGCGTCCGGTAGTCTAAACTGCATGCGCCTCGTTCTTTGAGATCTCCGTGGAAACGTTTCCCAAAATACTTGCGCATATCAGTTTTCAACATTACCGGAAGACTAGAACCGTCAATTTGCAAAATCATGGCTTCTTCAAGAAGAATGGCAATAGCAGGGTCGTTCGTGAATATTTGGTCTTGCTCGCGTTCAGCTCCTAGACTGCATTGAGACAGCTCCTAACGGAGAACCGCGAGCATTTGGGAAACGTCGTCTGGAAAATTGCTGTAGAGAAGCATGTCGTCTGCATAACGTATATTGCTCAACATCTCGGCTCCTCCAAGATCGAGCCCCATGCTGCGGACGCGGTCTTTGAATCGCCGCAAGGCTGGCTCAAGATTTGCGTTGAAGAGAAGCGAGCTCAAAACGTCTCCTTGCTTTCTCTGGTGGCTTCACGGGCCCTGTTGGGGCCAGTTTGTTCCGTCTGTGAGCCTTCTTGGGGGCATGCGGGGGTTTTTGGATTGATTTGGGTTTTTTTTTAGGTTGCTGTGGGACTCGTGAAAGCTCAAGAAGCGAATGTGCGAAACTTGAACGTTTCCTACGGAGGAAGCCGAACAGAACAGAACGTCCGATCGAGCGTCCTCAGACGTCTCGTCCCGCTTGCGGGAACAGCGTGAATCATGCAGTGCGGAAAAAACATGCACGGGTGAGAATCAAAAAGACACCCCTCAAGCCTCAAGGGTATTACTACACGACGGTGTGCATGCATGACAAATACTCAGTCCAAAATTCATCCGAAAACTTGCCGTGCGCATTGTGCAACTCACGCTCCGAACTGGTGTTGAAACGATCTCGGAAAAACTTGTCGATTGAGTCAGTTCATTTGGTTCTCGGGCGGCCAACTCTGCGGGAGCCTTCTGGGCACCAGCGCATGGCTAGAGACGGCCACCCGCGCCTCTCGACGCACATTATCATCAGGATGTTCCAGCGTGTTGTATCTATGACGTCGAGCCAGTCAGACACCTTGTAAATTGTCATTGCTCTTTCCACTCTGCGTTTACATTGATGCCCAGCCTCCTCCCAAGATTCGTGATCAGCCTTACGAAATCCAACAATCCGTCGTAACATTTGCGCCAGTACGCTGGCTGTTCTTCTTCTTTGTCGTGTTGTAAGCGGTGTCGTGGCAAGACTGTAGACGGCCGTTGGCGTTACGACGTTGTCGAATAACTTCAAGCGCATCTTCAGTGACATCCGCTTGTTGACGAAAGCTGTCTTGAACAAGTGCCATGTTGACCATGCGCACTGCGTCCGGTAGTCTAAACTGCATGCGCCTCGTTCTTTGAGATCTCCGTGGAAACGTTTCCCAAAATACTTGCGCATATCAGTTTTCAACATTACCGGAAGACTAGAACCGTCAATTTGCAAAATCATGGCTTCTTCAAGAAGAATGGCAATAGCAGGGTCGATCGTGAATATTTGGTCTTGCTCGCGTTCAGCTCCTAGACTGCATTGAGACAGCTCCTAACGGAGAACCGCGAGCATTGGGAAACGTCGTCTGGAAAATTGCTGTAGAGAAGCATGTCGTCTGCATAACGTATATTGCTCAACATCTCGGCTCCTCCAAGATCGAGCCCCATGCTGCGGACGCGGTCTTTGAATCGCCGCAAGGCTGGCTCAAGATTTGCGTTGAAGAGAAGCGAGCTCAAAACGTCTCCTTGCTTGACCCCCCGGCTGATGTCGAAATGCTTGTTGCCGTGGACGGTTCCGAATTGGCCAGAATACACATCAGACAGTAAACGAAGATATTCCGGATGAACACCTTGAGAACGCTGGGCTTCGAATAATTTTGGGTGTTCGATTCGATCAAACGCTTTGGTAAGGTCCACGCTGACAATCCAGAGGTTGCGGCCCCGCTCCCAATATTTCCCACAAACTTCCTCAAGCACGACAAATGCATCGTCCACCGATTTCCCCTGCCAGAAACCGACCTGATCAGCGGCCTGTTGAGCGTCAAGCGTCGGTTGGATGCGTGCGAAAATGAGTCTGGAAAAGATTTTGTACGTGATTTTGAACAGAGCGATGGGCCTCAAATTCTTGACGTCCTTCCGTGGCCCGCTCGTCGGAAGCATCGTGAACAGAGTTTTTTGCCAGCTGGATTCAAGAAGCCCTGTTTGAAGCATACGGTTGAAACCATACAGAAGACACTCCAGAAGCGCATCGCCGCCGTGAAAAAACATCGCGAGGGTGATGCCGGTCTTGTCTGCGCACTTTCCCTTCTTCATTTTCCGCAGCGTAGCCTCCAGCTCGACCATCGTGAAAGGCTGGATGTTGTAAGGACCTTCATTGCAGTATGTGCGAAGCCAATTTGCACGTGATCCCGTCGAGCCTGTTAAGAACATGTGCTCCAGCGAACCCCGAAAATCATGTGAAACGATGGGGCATCGTCGGGATTTCTGCACAGGATGCATGTGGATTGCAGGGATGTGCCCGATGCCGGAAAACCTCTTGAGATGTTCAGAGACTTTGTTGTCACAGTGAGTGCGCAAGTTTTTCTTGTGCATCTATTTTGCTGATCATCTTCGACAGAGGAGCACGCTCATGTTTGTCGAAAGTACTGCGACGCCTAAGCCGTAAAGCCCGGATTTCCGGATCTTTCCATGGTTGTGTTGCAGTTTCGGCACAGTCGCCTCGATCGCATGTCGCCTTGGATATTGCGGCCTCCACGTCTAAAAGGCACTTGACATAAGAAATGCTCAAATTCTGGCGGACGGCATCTTGAAATGCATTGTCGCGTCCATCCGGGCCCAGTTGTGGTTTCCACCGCTTGGCCTTGTTACGACGTGCGCCTGAAGCCCTCCTGTGTCCGTCAACCAGCAGGCTCGCATACACAGCACGGTGATCCAAGTCCATGTTCGGATGATTATTCGGTCGGCATTGCGAGAAAACCAAGCCGGAGTCCAGGAGTACAAATCAATGCGTCGTTTCGCCCCAAGAGAAGAACAGAATGTCCATCGAGTGTTCACGGAATCGTTGAACGTGTCCTCAAATTTGGAAGCAATCAATGAATTCTCATTTAGAAAATTTGCAAATGTTTCACCCTTGAGACCAACGTCTAATTGAGTGTTGAAGTCCCCTCCGATTACAATTTTGTGGCCCGTGCGCCGCGCCATATCCATCTCTGTGAACAAGTGCTCGTAGCACGCGAGCAACTCATCGTGGCCATGGCCAGCATGAGGCAGATACGCACGGATTATCGTTAGCATCAAATTTCCCACATTCACATCGGCAGCAAGTGTTCTCCCTCCATATGCGCGTGTGTCTGCGACAGAATCTGCATGCCTGCGGTGAAACACAATGGCTACTCTTGCAAACTTGCACTCGGACAAAGCACAGATAAAACGGTGCCCTCCTGACAAATCATGGTCAAATGATTGCGTCCTTGTTTCGGTCGAACAGAACGCCCCATTCAACATCAGCGAGCTCGCTCAGCAATTCGGCCTGCCTGTCGATGGAGTTCACGCGCGCGTTCTTTGCGAAAATCTTGAATTCGTGTTGAGGGCGTTGTTGGTCCCCAGATCCATCGGTGAATTCTGAATTGATGACGTCGTTGGCGCTCGATCGGTGCCGTCCCTAAGACATGGCTTGAGAATTGCCCTTGCCCTTCTCCGACCCTTTTCCCTGGCCTTTCACCCGGGATGTTTTGTAAGTTTTTCCTGAGCGGAGTTGAAGAGATCGTCGAATTTTGGGTCCCGAAGCTCCTGCTGCCAACCATCCCCGAAAGAAAGCTCGAGATTATGCCCGGAGACTTTGGATGAAATCACATTCTCGTTCCCGAGGTACGAGGAGGCGTCCTCTCTGTCCACGCATAGTGCGCTTCGGGACCAGCCCCACTCCACCATGAGTTTTTTACAGAGAACGCGAAAGATTCAGGTAGGCGTTGTTCGAGAGGAAGGTCGGGCTTAGCCCAAATAGTAGCGCCATTCCCAAGTGAGTCTAGCGGTCCGGATTTTATTGATCGCGCGGTCCTCGTCCATTCCCGAAGCGAATTCAGCGTACAGGAGGCTTGAGAACAAACCTTTGGCATATATGCTGTTGGGAACTGGGCCTCTGTCAGAACTGAGGCGATCTCGCAGCCATGTGGCCGCATCTTCTTCGGACCAGTCCGTTCCCAATCCTCCTACTACTATCTTGAAGGGGCCGAGAGAAAGTTCACCTATCTTGCCCTCGAGGTCTATGACCTTCGCGCGAAGTTCGGCCTCAATCGTTTTCCCATCCCCCGAAACTGAGCTTGCCAGGGAAGCTCTACCGGACATGGCTGCAGTCAGCTCTGCGATCTGAGCCTTCTGCACAGAAAGCTCGGCATCGATGGACCCGAATTTCGTGTCCATGTGGCCCAGGGTGTGGTCGATTCGGGTCGCGTCGGCTTGCACACTCTTCATGTCGACCTGGATGTTGTGTACTTCCTTAGTGACCTCGCCGAGGGTGCTCTCCATGCCGCCAACCCTCCGGAGGAACGGCTCTAGCTTCTGGTCCATGAGGCCAGCGATGGTTGCGAGCGTGACGTCTCCTGCAGATCCGGATGCTGTTTGCTTCGCTCCGCTCGCCTCCGGTGCTCCGAAATGCAATGAGCGCGCGGTGTTCTCGTCCTTCCCCTTCCCCTTCTCCTCCACCTCATCGCTTTTCTTGTCCTAATTCGTGTGATCGTCGATGCCATCCATCTCCTGAAGCGGGCTGTGGATACGATGAACTTTAACTGCCAGACCTTCGGGTGCGTCAGTCGAAGAGTTGATGAGCTTCCCGATTGGAGTACCCGGGCGACGCGTGCTCCGAATAGGGGTCCTTGGAATCTCGCTCGGCTCATCCAAAGAATCCAACACTGAGTCTGGAATATACTTTCCGAGCTCGGCCTCGAGATCAATAGAAGACATGATCGCAAAGTAAAGGTGGCATCAGAGTGCAGTGAGTGGTATCAAAGTAAAGGTAGGTTGGAAATCCATACGGCTCGGGGAGCCTTACGCTCCCCGAGCCTTCTCCTCCTCCACAAAAACCGGAGGAAGCCGAGGTTTGGTTATGCCGGGCCTCTTGGGACGCGTTTTGGTGGCGTGTTGGGGCGTCCAGGGGGCCTCAGGGGTCAGCTGGAGGCAATGGCGGGCGTCTGGGAGCGATCTCCTCACGAGTCGTAGCTCGCGCTCTGGAGCCGTCGGGTGAGCCTTGCGGGACCTATTTGGGGAGTTGGGGGGGGGGGTCCTGGGGCCATCTTGGGTCGGTTTGGCGGCTTCTGATGCCTTTTGGCGCTTGTCTTGGAGTCCTTTTGGGAGCTGTTTTGGATCGTATTGGGTCGATCTGGAAGATTACTTGGGCTGTTGTGGGCTTCGTGAAAGCCGAAGAGGCGAACGTGCTGGAAATGCATGTTGCCCATAAGAAATGAATGGCTTTTTGCTTCTGGAAAGCCTCTTGGGACGTCTCTGGGCGGTTTCTCAGAGCGTCTTGGGGGCCTGTAGGACTGCCGGGAGGCAATCTGTAGCGTCTTGGAGCGATCTTTCGACGACTCGTAGCCCTCGTGGGCCGTCCAGGAGGCCTTTGAGGACCCACTTGGCCAATTTTTGGGGCCCTCTTGAGGCCGTCCTGCGGCTCTCCTAGGCCGTTGCGGTTGTTTCTGGGGCATTCGCGGGGCCTTCGTTGGCCGTCTTGGAGCCTTCTTGGAGGCCTCTTGGGTTATCTGGGTTCGCTCGTGGACGCTTCTTGGGCCGTTGTGGGCCTCGTGAAAGGCCAAGAGGCGAGTGTGTTTAAAGTATACGTTCTGTCCGTAGGCAATGGGGCGACTTCGGTTTCTGGAGGGCGTCTTGGTGGCTTCTTGGGGCGTCTTGGGGGGTTCTGCGGCCGTCTGGAGGCAATCCTCTGCGTTGTGGAACGATCCCCCGTCGCCTCGTAGCTCTCTTGGACCGTTCCGGGAGCTTTTTGGACCTTTTTGGCTCGCTTTGGGGCCCCTTAAGGTTCCAAGTGTGCAGCCGGCACCTTTACCCCCCACTCCACCCCCCTTGGGGGAGCCCTTTGGGGCCGTCGGGGGAGCCCTACGGGGCCGTCCTGGGGCCGTCCTCGATGGCTGCGGGGGCCCTGGGCTGTCTGGGAGCCCTCTTGGAGGCATATGGGTTTCCTTGAATTGATTTGGGGGCTTCTTGGGTTGCTGCGACATCATGAAAGGCTCAGAAGCGAATGTGCTAAACTTGGACGTTTCCCTTAGGGAACGGGCCGATGGTTGCTTCTGGAGGGCTTCTTGGGCCGCGTCCTGGTGGCGTGTTGGGGCGCGCAAGGGGTCTCAAGGGCCGCATGAAAGGCCAAGAGGCGAACGTGTTGGAAACATGTGCTTGCCATCGAGAATGGGACGGTCGTTGCTTCTGGAAGGCTTTTTGGGACGCCTCTGGGTAGCGTCTTGAGGCGTTTGGGGGGCCTGTAGGGCTGTCGGGAGGCCATGTTGGACGACTTGGTGCACTCGTGAACGACTTGGGCCGACGAGGAGGCTGGCCCGTTTTGGGGCCCTCTTGGGACCGTCCTGTGGCTCTCCAGGCCCGTTGCTACGGTTTCTGGGGCATTCGCGGGGCGCCCGGAGAACGTCTTGGATTCTTGAAAGCCTCTGGGGCTGTAAGGGGTCGATGTTAAATGCTTTTTGGGCCGAGGTAGGCTTCGTGGAAGCCCAAGAGGCGACTGTGTTGAAAATGTATGTTTCCCCATAGAGAATCTGACGAATTGTGCTTGTGGAGGCCTTCGTGGAGCGCCTCGTAGTAGCGTTTTCAAACGTCTCGGGGGCCTATGGGGGATTGTCTGCAGGCAAGCTGGGGCGGTTTGGACCGACTCGTCCCCCTCGTGGGCCGTCCAGAAGGCCTTTGGGGACCCTCTTGGCCCGTCATGGGGCTTTCGTGGGAGCGTCCTGCGACTGTCCTGGGCCGTTGCTGCGGTTTCTGCGGCTTTCGTGGTGCGCCCGGAAGCCGCCGATGACCAAGAAGGTGCACATCGCTTGCGTTTCGGATTATTTGGTCACGGACGAGAGGCTGGGGCAAACGAAACAAGAGATTCTCGCTGTCTTGGCAGAGGTCATAGGTTCTGTGGAGCGGCCAATCATAAACGGAGGTGATTGGAACATCCCAGCAGACGAGCTAGAGGTTTCCGAATAGCCATGCAGCGTGCGTCTTCGGGTTGTCGCGCCGACGGATGACACGTGTGGCAGCCGCGTGCTTGATTATGCGATGATTTCGCAGTGCCTTTTCCCCTTTGCTGCTCAGGTCCAGTCTATTCTGGACACGCCCAAGGGCCCGCACGTTGCTGTTTCCTTGGGGCGGAAAGGCCGAGCGGGGCCTGTTCGGATCCGGCAGCGGGTTGTTCCGCGCGGATCCTCCCCTGGGCACGCCTCGGGGCGCCGAAGGTGTTTCGAGGTCCCAGGTCCTGATGTCTGGGGAACTGCTTGGTCCTGTGGTCCTGCGACGCAGGAGCCATGCCACCGCAGCTGCTGGAGGCGGCGCACGCATGGGCGAATGCAGCTGAGGCGTTTCTCGTTTTGGTTATCATCAGATTTCCGCTGGGAATGCCCCCCAGTTTTCGGGCAGAGCCCAAGGTTGCCAGTTTCGGGCGATGCCGCTCAAGGCAGCCCGGGGCAGGGAGCTAGCCGGGCGGTCGACGGCAGGCACGACGAAATGGTCGTAGCCACGCAGAGTTTGACCCAGACGCTCGGGCTAATCAAAAAAGACGGGGGGACTCGGAGAGTTACTTGGGCGAGGTTGTCGGCGGTCTTCGATCAGATCAGCACATGTCTCAGCTCTGCAGAGCTGGGGGCTCTGCGAGGTTTCTCGGGCCACTCTCTCTCCTGGAAGGCCTCGGGCGGCGCGCGGATGCGCTGGGGGCCCTGGCGCAGGAGGCTGCTTCTAGAGTTGCCTGCGACGCTCTCGGGGCTAGACAAGCGCTGCGGGACTTTGCCTGGGCGTCGGCGCTTCAAGGCGGTCGCATTGCACGCCGTCTCAGCAAGGGTCCCAAGCGAACCCCAGAGCCCGCCACAGGCCTTGAAGAGGAAGGCGGCGCCCCGTTTCCTGGCCACATGGCCCTGATGAAGATCCCGGAGGAGAGGGATGGGATGGGTTCCACCCCCAGACTTCATTATCTCACAGCTGCCTTCGGCGATTTTCCGGAGATCTGCAGACGCGCTCAACGCGCGGTGGCGAATTCCGCGCGCCCCCAGCTCTGGATGATTATGTTTGCTTTCCTGGACAAGCCAACAAGAGGAGTGAGACCGATCGGGTCGTTGCCGTTCCTGGCTGGCGTTTGGCCCATGGGCCGCCAGCGGTTTCGCAGCGCTTGGGAACGGGGGCGCTCGTCGGAGCTGTCCCGGGGCCAGAGCAGGGCAGCGTCGCGCGATGAGAGCGCGCGGCTGCACGACTGTCTTTCGGCGTTCGACCCGACTGCGCAGACCGGCCTCGAGGGCGGCACTTTTTGGGTGCCGAGAAGCTGCGCGGTGATGTCTCGCACGCTGAGCCCAGAGAAGTTGCGCCCCACGCCGCGTTTCCAGATGGCCTCCTGAGGGGCCAGTGCTGCTTGCACCGGTCGGAGCGGCGCGCGGTGTTCCGCGGCGTCGCGGGGCGGCCTTCGGAGGCCCACGGCGCGGTGGTCGCGGGATGCTCGCGCGCCGCGTCGTCGGCCAAGGCCACGGTTCTTGCCGCCCTCAAGAATGCCCGCTTTGACGCGCCAGCCGCGATGATCAAGAATGCCATCGACGACGTCCCCCTTGACGCGGAAGGAGGCGAGTCCACAGTGTCGACGAAGAGCGGCGACTCTTTTAATTCGGCTGCCCGATTTCGTGGCCCACGGCAGGCTGCTCGGCAGACTCGCCCAGTCCCGTCACCAGGGTGGCCGACGGGTTGCCCTTGGGAGTCTCCGACAGGGAGACGGCCCACAGGGACTTCGGCGGGGACGCGACAGACGGGCTGCTTCGGAGGGTGTCGACGCACCTCGAGAGGTATTTGTCGGCGCAGAGGAGAGCTCTCAGACTGCGCGCGCCTCGGGGAGCTGAGGCCGCAACGCCCAGGATTCATCAGTCAGGTCCAACGGAGATGGCCACGCGGAGCTCTTGTGTCCACGGCCTAGGAGACACGGACTTAGGGCCCCGGCTCACGCGGAAGGCAGATTTCTTTGGAGGTCGGCGGGGCTGCACCTTGGTTGCAGGCGTCAAGGTTGGAGGAGAGATCCTCCGAAGTTTTAAGTGATGTGCAGCTTTCCAGGCCAGTGCTAGACACCCTGACTGGGTTAGCCCGAGCCAATGCTGCGACCTATAGGCCCTGGGTGACCCGAAAGGACCCAGTGGCCGCGGTGGCTATCACGGCCCAGAGAGTGGGCTGGAGTTCCGAAGATTTTTTGGACGGCGGTGGATGGTCGGGGGGTGGAGTGGACCGTTTTGCGGTGGAAAGGTGAAGCGAGAGCGGCAAGGCGCTTGGGTGCAAGGGCGCAGAATGCAAGGGTGACCCCGAAGGTAGTCCGACGAGAGACCCAGGCGGCGGAGGCTACAGGCGAAGGCGCGGGCAGCGCACCTGGTGGCACACGATCGCAAGGCAGCGGGGAGCAGAAAGACGGACGAGGTGGCAGACGGTAGACGAGACGGCGGAGCTTGGGGTTGGTGCCCAGGGTTGGCGCCCACGCTTGGAGCCGCGGGGCACGGTGCACATTTGGGGCGACAGTCGCCAGAAGGCGTCGGGATACAGGATCGGAAGCGGTCGCTGTCGTCGAGGTAGGTCGGGCCCCAGCGCCAGTTGAAAACATCAAGCCAGGACAGGCGTCGGCCGCGGGCGTCGACAGCATCCGTGGTGAGGCGTCGGAAGACGGCGTTCCTGACCATCGTGCCCGTTGCGCCGCGGTTGTCGCCCAAAGTCTCGTCAAGACAGAATGCGGGGGCGCAGGAGCCACGCGGGAGGGTCAGTCGCGCAGCCCCGGGCAGGACGCGCGGCGGGGATCGCAGCGCTGAAAGAGAGAGAGAGAGAGAGAGACAGATAGGGGAACGAAGAGTGACATACACATACAAATTCGGAGGTCCGCGCGGATTTTTCGGATCCGCGCTGGACCCCGTCCCTGGCGCGCGGAGCGCGCCAGGGGCGGCGCGGGAGGCGCCGCCAGGGGGGTCCAGCGCGCGGACCTCCGAGTTTCTATGCTTATGTCATCCTTCGTTCCCCTAACAGAGGGAGAGAAAGAGAGAGGAAAAATAGAGAGAGAGGGATGGGAAAATAATGGGAGAACAACCAAAACAACACAACAACAAAAAAAACGACGGGCAAACTTAGCAGCGCGAGGGGCAGGTCGCGGAGCCCGCCGGGGGGCACTGGGCCGAGCTGCTGGCCGCGGCGCTGCCGCCCGCGCTGCGGGGCGCCCTTCGAGAGGGGGGGGGAGGGCGGGGCTCGGCCTCGGCACCCGCCGAGCTCCGAGCGGGCCGCCCCGGACCTTTTTTGGCACGAGGAGGAGGAGGAGGCACAAAGGACCAGGGCAGGGAGGACGAGGAGAGAGGGACAGAGAGAGGGAGGGGAGGAGGAGGAGGAGGAGGAGGAGGAGGAGGAGGAGGACGAGGAGAGAGGGACAGAGAGAGGGAGGGGAGGACGAGGAGGAGGAGGAGGAGCACCAGTGTTAACCCAGGCAGCAGCAACGATACTGCGATACACCCTCCCTCCGAGCTCCCTTGTTTCATGGGCCCCGATGCATTTCCACTGAGGCAAGCGCCCCGTTGGGAGACCATCGTGCGAAAATCTCGAACCGCACCAGACAGAGTACCACCCTTGGGACTTCCTCGCCACGACTAAACCTGACGACTGCGTCTTGACGATATTGAATCGTGCCAGAACACCAGTCCTGAGACTTCAACACCACGAATCAAAGTAACCGCTGCGCCCTGACATGCCTACAGTTCTCCAAAACACCATTTCTGGGACGCTAGCTATGAGAATCCATGGCGAGAGCCACATTTTGAAGACGGGCCGCCTTCAATCCGTGAGCTTTCTGCATTTGTAAGACGAATGTGCGCGGCGACCAATGCGCGCGGGGCTAAGGCGAGAGCTAATGTTTTAAACGGACCGCCCCCCATCTGCTAAATTGCGGTCATGCTCTCAGCTTCGGGATCATAAATGGTGAGGAAGTCTCCGGCGAAACGTCCGCCCCGTCCTTCCGACCGGCCTTGGGGTGCGACAGGGAGGAGTTGTCCACCAGGAGAAGGAATGGAGGAGGAGGAGGAGGAGGAGGAGGAGGTGGAAGATTACGTAGAAGTTGCTGGGAGAGGAGGAGGGCGAGGATGAGGACGAGGAGGAGGGAGGACGAGGACGAGGATCGGGCGTTGCGTAATACCGGGGGGGGGGGGGGCAATCAATGGGGGCGGCTAAGATTGGAAGCACCTTTCGTCCACCTTGGGGGCTTCAAAGGAGCCCTCTGGGGCCCAGGTGGGGCACGAAAGGTGCACGTGCCTTCGCCCTCGCAGTAAACAACGCCCAAGAGGAGGGAGAAGAGAAGGAGGGGGAGAGAAAGGAGGAGGAGGGGGAGAAAGAGGAGGAGGAGGAGGAGGAGGAGGAGGAGGAGGAGGAGGAGGAGGGGGGGGCTCAAGCCACCTCGTCTCAAGTGCCGAAGCCGGCCCGAAGCATCTGAGATGGAGATGCGATGATGTTTAGCCCGTTCTCGTTTACCGCTCGCACGCATGAAGGAATTTCAGCAGCGAAGTCAAGCCATTGGGAGAGGGTGGGTGGCGAAGCAAAGCCGCTGGTGATGAGGAAAACCGATCCATTAGACGGCATGCGAGAATCTTGTGGGAAGATGGAGGGGGCGAGCCGGGGGCACGGTGTGAGTGAGGGCTAGGTCTCCTTAGTGCGTGCGGATTCGGACCGCAGATCGCGGTCGATCGCGGGAGGAGGGGGAGGAACAGGAGGAGGTGGAGGAGGAGGAGGTGAAGGAAAGGGAACGAAGGATCAGGATGAGGAGGACGACGGATGATGGAGGGAGGGAGGGAGGGAGGGAGAGAGGGAGGGAGAGAGGCACCCATGCAAGCGGAAAACCGATTCGGGTGAGCTGGCCCGAGGGCGTTGCGCGGCGCACCCACAGGTGAATCCGAAGCCAAAGCTGATTCGCACAGAAAAATGAAAAAGGTCCACCCTGCAGGAGGTTTGGTTGGAAGCACATCGTTGAGCGGCGCTGCAGCCTCCCCTGAGCACAGCCCCCCCTCGGAGCAGCAACCAGACAAGCCAGATTTACACCCTCATGCCTTGCTGGACCATGGGCGCGTCCTGGCATTACTGCTGCCAGGAACGGGGGAGAAGGAGGAGGAGGAGGTGGACGAGAAGGAGGAGGAGGAGGAGGAGGAAAGGAGGAGGAGGAGCGAAAGAAGGAGAGGAGGAGCAGGAAGGAGGAAGAAGAAGAAGAAGAGGAACAAGAGCTAGAAAATACGTGTACGAACAAGAGCTAGAAAATACGTGTACGTGTACCGTTCCCCCTTTTGGCCTTACTTACAGCCCGTCTTACCCTTGAGGCAACGATCTCACCAGCACGATCGCAGGACGCTTCGGAACCCTTTTCCGTTGAGGACCATACGCCAAAACTCCATAGAATTCGCGGTGGATTAGCCCAGACAGGGCTAGCGAAGAGTCGCCACATGCCCCGACTTTCTTCGGGCCTGATTGCGAACGCGCACAAGCAGGAGTTGGCCACTCGGGCACTGTAGGGCGATGCAGCGCCTTAGTTTCTGGGTGGTTCGGATAGCGCTTCGCCTGACCAGCCTGTCAGAGCAGGCTGGCCAAGCGTTGCAAAACCTCGCGTTGTCAAAGACCAGAATCATGTCGATTGGAGGATGGAAGAGGGGGGGAGAAGGAGGAGGAGGAGGAGGAGGAGAAGGAGAAGGAGGAGGGGGAGGAGAAGGACGAGGAGGAGGGAGACAAGTGCAATCCCAAGAATTATCAACGATATTGCAATGAACCTTCCCTCCAAGTTCTCTCTTCGTACAGTAGGTTCGCATCGTTTCGACCGGTGGTGACCCCGCCGCTGGCGTTCAATGTTGAACGCCGCCGGCGACACAGAGTCGGGCGATGCTGAACGCGCTGACGTTTCGGAAACGCCCGATCTTTCAAGGTTGAACGATCCCCGCGGTGTCAGAAACCACCGCCAGGGTCGACACGACGCGAACCTGCCGCAGGCCCCTACAGGGATTCATTTTGATTGGGGGAATTGCCCCGTTGGAAAACTAACCGTTTGAACGGCTTGAATTGTGTCAGAAGACCGTTCATTGGATTTCGACGCCGCAAAACACCGTCATTATTACGTACTGACGACCCTGAATCGTGACAGAACGTCACTCTTTTATTATAACACCGCGAATCAACAGAACTGTTGCGCCCTGACACTCCGACATCGTGCCCAAACACAGTTTCTGCAACGCCAACCTTTGGAATCCTTCAAATGCTTGCACATCCGCTAAAAGAGTGTGCGCGGCGCTTCGCTACGGCGAGAGCCACATCTTGAGAACGGACCGCCCTCCATCCGCGAAACTATTGCATCTTTCAAAGGACGAACGTGCGCGGCGCGGAGACGAGAGCCACGTTTTGAAAATTGGCCGCCCTCAATCCGTGAAATGATTGCAAACGTCTGCGACGAACGTGCGCGGCGCTGAGGCGAGAGCCACATCTTGAAGACGGGCCGCCCTTCGTTCGTGAAATTATTTAATCGCTTCGCTCATTCCGCCGGCCCTCGAGCGCTCTACGGGGCCTCTTGGAAGCCTCTTGGGGGCCTCTTTGGGGCCTCCTAGGGGCCTCTTGGGGGCCTCTTGGGGGTCTCTTGGGGCTCCTTGGCGGCGTCTTGGGCCCCCCTTGGGCCTCTTGGGTGGCTCTTGGGGGCCTCTTGCGGCGGGGTAGTCGAGTGCACCCCCCTCGGAGGCCACGATCCTCGTGAGGGGTGTCGAAAAAAGGCCCTCAAAACCATCTCTGATCCGACCCTGATCGCCCGGGGTACTTTTCGCCGGGGGACCCCCAGGGGCCGCCCCGCGCGCGCGAACTAGAAGTATTATTTAGCAGTTACCGGAGATCTTAGCACGCCTCTGGCCCGTTGGGCCGGCGAATTGCGCGGCGGCGAGAGCCACCTTTCCAAACCGGCCCTCCCTCCATCCGCGAAGCTCTCTTGCACACTCTCAGTTTTCAGGACCATGATGGTGAGGCAGTCTCAGGCGAAATCCCCAGTCCGCCGTACCGACACACCTCGAGGTACAACAGGGAGGAGTTATTGATAAGGGAAAGGGATGGAAGAGGGAGGAGAAGGGGGGAGGAGAAGGAGGACGGAAACAGGGAGGGAGGGAGGAAGGAGAAGGGAGGAGGAGGGAGCGAGGGCGGAGGAGGAGGGAGAGAGCAGGGAGGAGGGAGAGGGCGACGAAGGCTGGGGGGGAGAGAAAAGATGGAAGATGGAGTTCCGAGGATTTTGAGAGCATGTTCGGCCCATTCTGGGTTTCCGAAGGCCTCCGAGGACCGCTGGAGGCCTCAAGGGACCTCCTTGGACATTTCGAAGTACCTGAGCTGATGCAGATCTCGGAGGTGAGTTACGACGCCGAGCTGTCGGGGAGCCTTGCGGTGCCCCGGACCCGGGTCTTGGGCAGGCGCGCGGTGTGCCTTTCCGTGCCTGCCCCGTCCTGCGTGCCCCTCCGCGCCCACCTCTGCCCCGCTGTGAGGAGGAGGAGGAGGTGGAGGAGGAGGAGGAGGAGGAGGAGGAGGAGGAGGTGGGGGAGGTGGGGGAGGAGGCGGAGGAGGAGGAGGTGGAGGAGGGGGAGGAGGAGGCGAGAAGCAAAGACGTGGCGCCAGTGCATTCGCACGAACTCACATGGGTTTCGCTCGACAGGGCGCAGGACGCGAGCGTGCTCACCTCGAGGGCGGCCTCGTGCACTGCGGGGCCGCTCTCGTGTGCATGGCCAGGGCGCGTGCGTCCTCTTCGGGCCCCCTTGCAGCAGAGGAGGCGGTTGGTGGCCTCCCGCCCTGCCCCGCCTCCTCCTCCTCCTCCTCCTCCTCCTCCTCCCCCTCCTCCCTCCTCGCCTCCCGCGGGAAGACGACGTGGAGATTCGGCGCGGGACTGTTGGGCACGCGGCTGCCCCGCGCCCTCCGCGGATCTCGAGGCCGACTGCGGCGCCCGAGGCTGCTCGCCCCTTTTGCTTTTTTGGGGGCCGCACCCACGGCCTAACTCCCATTCCCCCCAGCAGCGTCGCGGCGCGGCGCGCCTGCCTGGGCGTTCGCGGAGATCTGCGGGCTCCGCCGCGCCGGGTCCCGCCGAGGCCACCTCGGCGGCGGGGAAGAGTCGCTCAGGCCCATCTCCGCCAGCGCCCGCGCCGCGCAGCCAGGAAGGTCCTCGGCCTGCGGCGCCTCCAAACGTCGTGGGCCCTCGTCGAAGGCGAACCGCCCGACCAGCCCAGTCCCCGGGACGAGGCGTGGCGGCGGCGGCGGGAGGGCGCCCCGGAGCGCCTCCCCGTCGCCAGTGCTGGAGCGTGCTCGCCCGCCCTGCCGGGGCAGGGCGGGCCACCGGCGCGCGCCCGCGGCGCGCCCCGCGGCACCAAGAAAAATTAATAATGCTGCAAAAATACCCCAGAAAGATAAAAATATAATAAAAATAACAAAAAAAACACCAAAAACAAAAAAAACAAAAAAACAAAAAAAAAAAAAAAAAAAAAAAAAAAAAAAAAAAAAAAAAAAAAAAAAGTCCCCGGACTATTTTTGGAGTATTTTTTTATTATTTTGGGGGCATCTTTTGATTATTTGGGGGGCATTGATGCCGTCTGCCGTCAGCAGGCTTCCTTGGCTCCCTTGGCCCGCACGACCGACGGTCGACGGTCAATCTGCACCACCGCTGCTGCCCCCCACCGGGCGCCACGTAGGGGGAGCAGGGCACAGATAGCAAACGTGGCCCCGGAAGCCAGGAGTTTGTCCCTGCGCCCGCTCTGGCTCATCGCGGGGGGCGGAGCGCGAGCAGGGGCAGGGGGAAAACAATCGGCCGCTCGCCACGGAAAGGCAGGCGAGGAGCAAGAAAGGGCGAGGAACAGGCCAGATCGCAGCACAGGCAGCCAGAGCCAGGTCGTCCGGAGGGGGACCAGTCGCACAAGGGCCGAGTCGTTGCAGCTCTCGATTGTGTTGCCCGTTGGGGGGTGCCTCCTTCCAGTCAGGACCACCTGGCCGCGAGCGCGGCTTCTCCTCCCTCTTCGTTATTTATCTTGCACTCTGCTCCGCCACAAACGAGCGCAAGGCGCAGAAAGCCGCCGAAGCACCGCGCGGTCGGTTGCCGAGCAAAACGTGTTGGGGGGACACCTTATCTGCCCCATAGAGGGCGGCCCTTTTCTGCATTCAACGCGAATGGTGGCATGGTGGGACGGGCCAGGCCCCCCGAAGACTCCGCATAACCTTTCATGGGTTTTGCGAGCCTCATTTGTGAGGATCCTCGACAACAGCAGGCACAACGAATAGGAAACCAGCCGACCAGCAGGCGCCCCGTGCCCTGCAGAGATGTCGCATTCTCCGCTTGCCCCATGGACCGCCTGGGGTTCAGAGAACCGTGGCGCGCGGCTTAATCTAGACCCTGGCGCACACCAGCGCCCTCGATGCGCTAGGCGCGCCCGGGACCTCGGGGCATCCAGAGGACCGAGCGCACGCAGTCCAGTTATTGCCACCTCACATGGCAAGTTCAAGTAGCATTCCCGAGGGCACCCTTGCAGCATGACCCAAACTCTGGCTTCAAAAACCCATAAGCATGCCGTGCGCCGCCCCCAATAAACAGATTAGGCGTCCAATGAGTTTGCGCTTTTGCCTGGCGTTCTCATTATCAAGTCTGACTGCACCGCGGACCCTTCTCTCACACGCGCTGGATGCCCTCCAGGATTGGTTTCTGTTACCCCCAGCAGTGCGCCCACTTAGAGGGCTCTTACTTCTCGCTGTTGAACTCATTGGTTGACTGTTCCAAGGCCCCGCCACGTTGCGGCCCCTGCCGCCTCGTGGGCGCCCCGCGCTTGGGGGGGCATGCCGAGGTTGCGCCAGGTTGCCGCCCGTGCCGCCTCATGGGCGCCTCGCGGGCGCCCCCCTCGCTGGGGGGGTATGCCGAGGCTGCGCGACGGTGCCGTCCGTGTCGCCTCGCGGGTATTTCGTGGGCGCCCCGTGTTCTGAGCTTGCACGGCATGGCTTACACCACATAGTGCAAACCGCACAGATTACACGGCATAGCTTAGATCACATAGTTTGCACCACATGGCTCCACTTCCTCAGCTCACATCTCATAGCTTACACGACACAGCTTGCTCCGCAAAGTTCCCACCTCCACCGAACAGTAACGCCCCGTTTGGCGTCCACGCTGGCTAACATGAAAGGTTATGTCTCACCATCGCGAGCTTCACCTAAGACTGCCCCGTTCGCACGCCGCTCCGCACGCGTGCAGGAATGTAATGGAGCGTGTTGCTCAGCAGAAAACTCAGAGCCCCAAGCGCGTCGCAATTGCAGAGCCGCATGAAGTGCGCATCATCGGTTGCGAGTTCCATCCGAACACAATGGCAATGGTGTCATGTCAAGCGACGCCTCTGGGCTTGTAACCCATTCATGTATCATTGTACGTGCTTGAGAGTTGAGTAGCGCAACCCTCTCGACAAAGGGATGGTCCATGTAGTTCAGAGACTGGATGGACAATTCCCGGAGTTGGCGGGCGCCAGGGACAAGGCAAGGGTGGGGCCATTTTCTGTCCCCCCTCCTCATCGTCCTTCCTCGGCCTCTCTCTCCTAACCATCATCCCTCCCAATCCCCCACCATCATCATTGCCCCCCTCCTCCCATCTCCTCCTTGCACCTCCTCCCCCGCCTCCTCTGGAGGACGACGGCGACGACCAAGGCGAAGAAGACGACGGCAGCGGCGACGCCGCCGCCGACGACGACGACGGCCGTCTCTGGAGGCCTCCGCAGGCCCCCGGAGTCTTCTGAAGCCATCCGAAGGCCATTACATCCGAGGCGGGGATTTGGCCATAGCCACCGCCTGGGGGATCGATCTTCGGGGACGTCGGCAGGCGGCGTATGTGGTTATATTCGGCCCCCTGGGGCCTGGGGCCAAAGTATATCAACATCCACCGCCCCCTGGGGTCTCTTTGGTCGTCGGTCCACCAGGCGGTGTATGGCGTTCAAGGAAAACGCGGTGCCACAAGCGTTTAGGGGACCCCTTCGCATGACCCCCCTCTGACCCCCGGCCTTCATAGTGAACAAGCGTTCCCAGAGAAGCGGGCCAGAAAGATCTTGAGCCCGACATCTCTCGAGCGCAACACTCGCCGATGTGCAGGCCAGGGAGTGGAGGGGGGAATTCGGTTCTTTCTAGCTCGGGCGTCGTTGTTGCGAAGCGTTTCCTTCAGCCGTATGAATAAAGTCTGGGCCTTACATATTGGGTCGAAGTACATGGGGTCGGAGGATCGCGCCGCATCGCCGATGCATCGGCAATGCGGCACGATGTGGCGCCATCGCCCATCCATCGGCGATGTTTTGGCGATGCGGCGCCATACTCCGATCCCGTGTGCTCGGACCGCATTTGGGAGGCCTCGGAAGCCCCCGCCTCGCACCTCGAGGCCACCCCCGAGAAGGCCCTCCGAAGGCCCCCCCCTCCCGAGGAAGGGCCAGCTCCGAGGGCGGCGGCGGCGAGCAGCGGCGGCGGGCAGCGGCCGCGGCTGTGGGCAGGCGCCCCCGGCGGCGGCGCGCTCGTGGAGAGGACGTTGCGGGAGGCCCGCGCGGCGCCGCCCCGTCCTTTAGAAGATGGGGCAGCCTGTGGCGCAACCAGGGGGTGCCAGATTGAATCTCGGCGGCCGATCACGCAACCTATGACGCAGCCAGCAGGGGGCAGTCTTGTTCTCGGCGACCGAGCGCGCCACCCACGGCGCAACCACTTGAAGGCAGGTTGATCGGGGTCAGGGGCAACGTCGCAAAGGGGGATGGGCTCAGGGGGCTCGGGGTTTGAGATTTTCGGGCGCTGTCCTCGGCTCGGGCAGCGTCAGAGGGAGAACGGGCTCAGGGGGGGGAGGTCCTCCTTCCTCCGCCTCCCACTTCTCCCCCTCCGCCCCCTCCTCCTCCTCCTCCTCCTCCTCCTCCTCCTCCTCCTCCTCCTCCTCCTCCTCCTCCTCCTCCTCTTCCTCCTCCTCCTCCTCCTCCTCCTCCTCCGCCGCTTCCATCCACGTTCCTAATAGGTAACCCCCTCCTTGTCGTGCCCCCAGATATGTCGCTAGGGCGGGCCAGGCGTGTCGACGGAGAGTTCCTCACCACTCATAACCCGGAAGCTCGAAATCTGCACTAGGTTCACGGATGGAGGGCGGGTCGTCTTCAAGATGCGGTTATTGTTCCAGCGCCGCGCACATTCGTTATACAAGTTTGCAGCAGCTTCACGGGTGGAGGGCGTGTGGTTTTCAAAGTGTGGTTCTCACTCTAGCGCCTCGCACATTCGATGCCGACATTTGCAGCAGCTGCAAGGATCGTATGGCTGAGGTTCCAGAAAGGGTGTTGTGGCACGGTTTAGCACTGTCACGTCGCATCAGTCACGTTGGTTCGCGGTGTTGAAGTCCCAAGAACGACGTTCTGGCACGACTTGGGGTCGTCAGGACGCAGCAGTCCTGTTGCTCCGCGGCGTGGAAGTCCCAGGAAGTAGGTTCTGGCACGGCTGGGGATTCGCAGACGGTTGTCTTCTAATGGGCCACTTCCCGGAGTGCAGACAAGGTGTTGAAGGGACTTGTGAAAGGGGGAACTTGGATAGAGGGTTGATTGCAACATCGTTGATGCGTCTTGGATTTGCACTGGCCCTCCTCGGCTCGGGCAGTGTCAGAGGGAGAACGGCTCAGGGGGGGGGTCCTCCTTCCTCCGCCTCCCTCCTCCTCCTCCTCCTCCTCCTCCTCCTCCTCCTCCTCCTCCTCCTCCTCCTCCCTCCTCCTCCTCCTCCTCCTCCTCCTCCTCCTCCTCCTCCTCCCTCCTCCTTCCTCCTCCTCCTCCTCCTCCTCCTCCTCCTCCTCCTCCTCCTCCTCCTCCTCCTCCTCCTCCTCCTCCTCCTCCTCCTCCTCCTCCTCCTCCTCCTCCTCCTCCTCCTCCTCCTCTCCTCCTCCTCCTCCTCCTCCTCCTCCTCCTCCTCCTCCTCCTCCTCCTCCTCCTCCTCCTCCTCGGAACGACGGAGCAGCAGGACAGGGGCGACGGTAAGGGGGGGACAGGTTTCAGGGGAAGACGCATCGACCTCCCATCGCCAATTCATCGCCCGTAGGGCCCTGTAGCCCACCCGGCCCGGGAGGGTGCGGACACGCTATAGGAGCCTATCGGCGATGTATCGCCGACTCCAGGTCGATGTTTCCCCTCCTGAGCCGGTGCCCCGCATCGTTCCCCCCAGGGCCCAAGGGGAGGGAGAGGGGAGGGCCGAGAGTCGACTCTGACCGCTCGAGGTTCGCGGGCTTCCGGACTCTGCCTCGTGGGCTCCCCGAGGCTGTTTGCTCCGGGCCTCGGGGTTCAAGCAGTGGCGAAGCGTCCTGACTCGCCTATAGCCCGACCAAACAATGCTCTAAGAACCTGTTGTGGTTCCCACGAAATGCTCTTAGAACATTTCTGGTTGAGATTGTTGTTCTAACACATTGGTCTTAGGTTCTAAGAACATTGCTTCCCAGACATGCGACGTCCTGATTTTTCAGGACGGCGCCCCTGGAAATCTAGACCCTTTCCCTGGGGCCGGTTTTTCGTCCTGAGTCGTTTGTTGACGGTCCCGAGGCCCGGCGAGGGCCCCCAGGGGCCGAAAATAGCGAAAAACCTCCCGTCCTGATTTTTTTACGACGCCATCATGTCTGGGTTTTGTTCACAGAACATGTTTGGGTTCTGAGAGTACTTCGTGGCACAGGGCTATGTAGGACTGCCGGGACGGCCGGCCCCTGCTCCCGGGGGTGCTGCTCCCAGCGGCCGCGCCTCGCCGAGGGCCTTCCCGGGGTGCCCAGGTCGCCCCGATCAAACAGGGGCTCCCAGGAGGGCGCGAAGTTATTCGCGCTTCGCGCTTCGCCGTCCTCCTTCCTCCTCCCCCTCCTCCTCGTCCTCCTCTTCTCCCCCTTGGGGGGCGGCGCGAGGGCGCGAAGTTATTCGCGCTTCGCGCTTCGCGCAGCGCGAAGCGCGAAGTTGGGAGCCCTTGATAAAACAGGGTTGGGATCGGGATAAGTCGCTCCAGAGCGTTCCGGAGCGCTCGTAGGGCGTTCCGGAACGCTCTGGAGCGGCCGCGGCGCCCAACACATCCTCCCAAAGCGACGAGTCTCAGAGATTTCGAGTTATCCCTATCCGATTTTGTCCCGATCTTCGCGTCGTTTTACCCGAGCTGCCGCCGGAGGCCCGAGCCGCGGCCCGAGGCGCGGGCTTCACGCCGCGCCGTGGCGGCCTCGCGGCGGGCGGCGGGCGGCCCCGCTCGGCCGGGGGGGGGCCCCTTGGCGGGGGCCCCCGGGGGCCGTGCGAGGCCGACGCGGGCGGGAGAGCGGGCCGCCCGGCAGGCTGCCGAGGCCTTCCCTCGGGCAGGGCGACAGGGGGGGACAGGGGCAGGTGACGAAGCAACAACACACACCCATGCCCATAGGGGGATCGGAGAGGGCTATGAGTGCGTGTTGTCGGGTGGGGGTCCCCGCTCGAACGGGAGCGTTCCCCAGGGTCCGACGACCCGCACCCATACCCATAGCCAGTCCTCCTCCCAACGACCCCCCTATGGGTATGGGTGTGTGTTGTTAATTCGTCAACAGGGGGGTTACGAAGTCTGCTGTGCGCAGCCGGCTTCAGCCCCACCGAGGGGCCCAAGTCCTCGATGCACGGCCGCCTCCGGCGCCGGGAGGCGCCGGGAGAGTCAGTTGCGTGAGCTGGTTCTCAACCCCCCTTGGCTATCCCCCCCTTTCGCCCCGCGCCCGATTCACGCTCTGAAAAAAGCAGACACTCATGGCGAAGCTGGAACATATACATTACCAGTGGCGGGTTCTCTTTCAATCCCAGGATTGTTTGAGAGTCGGGGACGACGTCGGGGTGGTGTGGTGTATACCTGTTCCCCGTTTCCCCAGGGAAACAAAGAACAATGTATACACCAGGACCCCGTATACACCAGGATCCGGTTTCTCGTGAGAGTTTCCGTGCAGGGCTGGAAAAAGCGTTGGTGTATAGAGTTCGGTTCCCTAAGTCAGCTTGGCGAAGGACCCAACCATATGCAGATGTGAATGCCGCAGTTGTGGGTGTCATCTTCAGTGGTACTCCTGGTGGGGCCACGAGCCGCTGTACCGAGCGGGGGGAACGCAGGCGAACTTTGCCATTGGGGCCTTCGGTGGAGCTCCCTGCGGGGCCATGAAACGCTGTATTGGGTGGGGGAGACGCATACTGATGAGGACAGAGGCAAGGAGGAGAGGAGGAGGAGGGAAGAGGGGGAGGAGGAGAGGAGAGGAGGAGACGCGGGGCGCTGTCTCTTCAAAACGAGGACCCAACACCACAGGATGCTTGGGACAAGAGCAGCAAAGTCAAAATTTCCAAAAACGCTAGATCTGGGGAGGAGGAGGGGGAGAATGGTTTCCTCCTGCTTCTTGTTGTCCTGTGCCTCCTGCCCTCGAGGCGGCGCCAACGCTGGAGTTCGGGCGCGTGGGTTGGCGACGGGCCTCGTCTCCGTGCAGAATCGGCGCGCTCCGTCGCCAAATGAGGCGGCGCTGGCCTCGTGCTTCGGGGGCCGCCCTCCCTGATCAGTGGATCTTCGCTGCTTTGCTGCCCGCGCCCAGGCCAAACATCCGGGTCGCCGCGGCGGTCGCGGCCGCCACGGATCGGGGCGAGGTTTTTGTCGAGGAGCGGCATGCCCCTTCCCTAGCCCCCCCCCCCCAGCTCCGCGGTGCCGACGTGGCTGCACTGCCCACGGCAGGCGTGGCTCAACACTCACAGTATGGCGTCGGAGAGTTGCCAGCTCGTGCCCAGCATGGGCAGGCTTGCTTTTGCTTTGGCCAGTGGCTGGCTACCGCGCAACACCAAAGCTGGCGCCCACGCGCCGGCCCCACGGGCCCGCAAGCCGTGCCAGCCTGTTCCCGATACCCGCTGCTGGCGCCGTGGCTGGGCCAGCCCATCCTCCTTCTGCCCCTGCTGCTGCTGCTGCTCCTCCTCCACCTCCTCCTCCTCCTCCTCCACCTCCTCCTCCTCCTCCACTTCCTCCTCCTCCATCTCCTCCTCCTCCTCCTCCTCCTCCTCCTCCTCCTCCACCTCCTCCTCCTCCTCCTCCTCCTCCTCCTCCTCCTCCTCCTCCTCCTCCTCCTCCTCCCCCTCCTCCTCCTCCTCCTCCTCCTCCTCCTCGCCTGCCGTGGCAGCCCACGGCGCGCCTGCCCGCCTTGCGCCTTTGGTGCGGCAGCGGCACGGGCGCGGGCGAGTCGGGGCAGGCCCCCCCGCAGCGGGGCCCGTGCGGGAAGGAGTGGCCGACGCGGTGGCATGAAGCAGAGCTTGCGTACGTACACCGTCATGGCATGCATGTGCCGTGCGCACCAGGAACATTACAGCCCCGCTGGCTCAAAGCATGTGGTCATGACCCTATAGTTGAGCAGAGAGGGGGGGGGGGGGGGGGAAATTAGGTGTATAAAGCGCAAATACAAAGAGAGATACAGAGAAATAGAGAGAGAGGGAAAACAAAAAAAAGAGAGACAGTGGCCGATTGAGCGAGGGAGGAAATGAGGGGAGGAAGGAAGGAGGGCGTGGCTGAGCCGTAAGGATCCCTGTTCATCCTTCTTGTATTCCTCTTTCTGCCAATTCCTTGTGTTTTCAGCGCGTTCCGCCAGCCCCTGCTCAATATTCTTACTCTTCTGCGCGCCAGGCGGAGCTTGTCGTGGAAACCTTCAGGCCCGTGCAGCTAGAGGATGGGGGGGAGGAGGAGGAGGAGGAGGAGGAGGAGGAGGAGGAGGAGGAGGAGGAGGAGGGAAACGAAGAGGGAGGCGAGCAGGAAAGTGGGGGAGGCACGCGGGAGCCCAGCTTGAAAAGGTACCGCCCCCCATGCGTGTGACGATCGCACCCTTCACAGATCTTACCGACTATTGGGAGCAAGACCGAAGCGAAAGCTCTGGTTTGGAAAAGCAACCGCTATCAATTCATTGATACCGCTGCAGCTTGAGAGCGATTTACTCAAAAACCAGTGAAGTCTCAAGTGATAGCCTCACTGAGCCCCAGACGGGAACTCTCACGCAGAATTTGCAATATGTGGGTGATCATGGATATGGATTCCGCGAGAGTCGGTATCATTCGTTGCATATGATTCAATAGAACGCCCCCGAGGGGGTAGACACCGCCGCCCCATTGTTTTTAGAGCCGAGGAGGGCAAGCCGCCAGGACGGCCGCAATGAGGCCTGGAGAGCCCTCGGAAAGGCCGCCGGGAGGTCCCGAGAGTGGCCCAAAAAGGAACCAGAACGGGACGAGTGCTGTGGAGCGGTGCGGACGAGGGAAACGGGAGGGGGAACAAAAACACCGAAACTTAGCCTTCGAGTCCTGGAGAGGATCCCGGGGGCTCTCTGGGGGCGCCCCCGACGACCGAAAAAGTTGCCCAGAAGGCGTTCAGACAGATCGGCAGGGGGGCCGAGAGGCAATCAGGACGACCGCAGAGAGTATCCGCAGATTCTAGGATTGCCACACACACAAAAAAAAACAAGGAGGAGCCCAGGAAGATGCACAGGAGCTTTGAGAGAGGCGCAAAGAGAAGTCCGAAAAAGTTGGAGTCGTTAAAATCCGATGCGTTTCACCAGGTGGTTTGTTTTCCTGGGTTTGCAGATGCTTTGAACCCAAATGAAGGTGGAGAGGCATCCAGAACGGCCCAAATGATCAGCTCTGCAGAGAGGCATACAGAACGGCATCCAGACGGAGGGTCCTGTTCGCAGGACCCTTACGAGCAAGCCTTCCGTCGAGTGCACGATAGTGCTGAAGGTGCTGGGTGGTTTGCACAGGTGGGCCCCCGCCACGCACCATGGCGGCGACACCTGGGTACTGCTGAAGGACGTGCACGTTGGCTGCGCCAGGGGGGCGGTCCTTGAGACCTTCCGAGCCCAGCGCGAAGATGAGCCAACGAGGGCCCCGAGAGGCCCCCAGAAACCGGCCTGGGACGCTCCCGGAGAGGTCTCTGAGATAGGGAAACAACAAGTAACATAAACATAAAAACTCGAAGGTCCGCGCGGATTTCTCGGATCGGCGCTGGGCCCCCCCAGCGGCGCCTCCTGGGCCGCCCTTGGCGCGCTCCGCGCGCCAGGGAGGGGGGTCCAGCGCGGATCCGAGAAATCCGCGCGGACCTCCGAGTTTTTATGTTTATGTTATTTTTTGTTCCCCTATGAAAGGGCCCGGCGGCGCCCAGAAGCGTAGCACCGGAAATTGGGGCCGCTCTGGGACGGGAAGGGTGGCCAGAGGGCGCCCTGGCCGCGCCCGAGGCCCTCGGGCCGGCGGAATGAAGGGTCCGCGGGGGGGGGACCCCAGGAGGGGGTCGGAGAGGCTCATGGCCAGGGCCCCAGGTACGGGGACCCGGTTAGTGGTAGGACCCTGGAGCTTGTGAACTGGCCAGAATCACTAAACCAGGTTTGCCGTAGTTGGTGTTTTTGTTCGGGTGACGGCAGTTCTGGTTAGTGGAAATGGAACGGGGGGGCGCCCCCGGTACAGATCATTAAACCAGGTTCCACTAAACCCAGTTCTGCCAACGCCCGATCAAAGGCAGGGACAGGTATGAAAAATGCGTTGGTGAGAGGACTCACGATAAACAATCATGCGGTGGTGGTCTCACACGCCGTGCCTGGTGGGGTGGCGGATCGCTTCACTCGTTCCGCGGCCTACATTGTAGCATAGTTGGCACTTGCTTGCGTGCTCGCGGGGGAATGCTTGGAGCCTCAAGGAGCCTCTTGACGCATTTTGGGGGCCTCTTAGAGCAGGTCTTGGGTGTCTCTGGGAGCCTCTTGGGGGCCGTCTAGCAGTCTCGGAGGCCATCTTCGGGGAAAGGGCCCGACATGTGAATTCGTATTCCCACTCCTGGGGCCTCTTAGAGCATCTGGAGCCCTCTTGGGGGGCCTCCTGTGCCGTCTACGGTTGGGCTGTCTGGAGAATCTGGGGATGCCTCGGGACGATGTTGGGGTCGTCTTGGGCCGTGTGGGGCGGTCGGAAGACTGAAGAGGCGGCGACTCCAAAATCTGTCAAACATTTAAGCAAAATGTATGATTGCTGGCCTCGAGGAGCTCGCTTGGGGCAGTCTTGCCTTATTTCAGGGGCTAGCTCGAAGCATTTTGAGATTGTCTTCGGGCCGTGTTGGGGCCTGCCCCTCATGGATCCCGACTCGAGTGCACTGCCGGAGCTTCATTGGAGTCCTTTGGGGCGTTTTGGGGGCGCTCGTGGGGGTCCTGAAGATCGCTCCTGGGAGTTCCAGCAGCCGTGATGGGGATCGCCCAAGGACCGCCCTGGGGTATTTTTCGCCCAAGGGCCCACAGGGGCCGCCACGCGCTCGCAAACTAACGTAGTCTGAACCTCCCACTGGAGATTTTAGTAATTACGGCTCTGGCCCGCTGGGACCGCGAAGTTGGCCATCTTGGCGTCTACCTCGACTTTCCAGTTCGTTGGCGGCCAGCTTTCCCTTGAGTGCCACGTGCTCCGCCCCGTTGCCTGGGCTTGCCGTGACGGCAGATCCATCGCTGTTGGTCCCGTCTTTGGGGCCCTGTGGAGGCCTCGGGGGGCGTGTAGGGGGTCCCGTCTTTGGGGGGTGGGGCCCCGAAGTCCGCTTCGAGCTCCCTCTCTTGCGTCCCTCTGGGTCGCCTTATAGGAACTCCGCTGTATCCAGTTGTTGGCCACGGGTGCCCTCTTGGGATTCCCATGGCTGTCTTGAACGTTGCTAAGACCGATAAGATCCTTCTCCTCCTCCTCCTCCTCCTCCTCCTCCTCCTCCTCCTCCTCCTCCTCCTCCTCCTCCTGCCCCTCAACCTCCTCCTCCTCCTCCTCCTCCTCCTCCATCCTCATCCTCATCCTCATCCTCCTCCCTGCTTGACTCTCATGGCTGTCTTTGAACCCGCGAGTTTGCGGAAACCACAGGACATCGTGAGACTGTCCAGTGGCCGTGGTTCCCTGGGCCGGCCGCCCAGGGCCTCCCAGGACGGGCCCGAGACGCCAGGACGGCCCTCTGGGGCCACTGCAGGGCACGCTGTTGCGAGGGTGCACTCCCCACCACGTGGCCCTGCCACGGGGCCACTGCAGGGCACGTTGCGAGGGTGCACTCCCGCCCACGTGGCCCTGCCGCGGGTAGGTAGGCCTGGAAGTGCTGCAGTCGGTTCGAATGGGCCGGCCACCCGGGGCCTCCAAGACGGCCCAAGAGGGCAGGACGGCCCGTTTGGGCCGTGGCAGGACACGTTGCGAGCAGGCACTCCCCCTGCAAGGGGGGGCCCCCCTCCCTTGCAGCCGACGACGGCGAGCGCCCGCGCCAGCGACGCGCCGTAGGGCATCAACGACGACGACGACGACGACGACGACGACGACGACGACGACCACGTGGCCCTGGCAAAGGTAAGGGGACCTGGAAGTGCTGTACCCGCTTCGAGCCCGGTGTCTCTCCCACGCGAGGTGGTCCTCGGAGGGACGGGGCAGTTTGGGCGCGCGTGCACCACGGGGCGCGCAGGTGGTCGGAACAGCCTGCTGCTCCACAGCGCTCCCGGACACAACGCTCTTGGTATGAGACCGCATTCCATACTCGAGTTTGCGACATGTTACAGACATGCCCGACGCGAAGACACAGCGTTCGGAAGCGCTCACGCGGGGGCAATGTGAACGTCGTGCATTCGATAAGTATAATGTAACTGGCACCAGTTAGAGTTACAAGGAGGTCTTGCCCGTTAAGAAGCCGTCGTCCATACGTGCAATTGTTGAAATAGTTTCAGTGTCTTCGGTTTTTCCCGGAAAGGGCTCCGGCCCAGGGTTCTCTTTTAGTTTGTAAACTAGTCCCCCGGTGCCTGCTTGAAGGAGGCCGGCGAATTGCCCGCGAATTTTTTCCCTGATAAATAACGAGGTTGAAGGAGGCCGGCGAATTGCCGGCGAATTAAAATTTAAGGATGTCTCGAGCGAAACGCTTGTTTTTCAGAATTTGTCGAGGATGTCTCGAGCGAAACGCTTGTTTTTCAGAGTTTTGGATGTCTCGAGCGAAACGCTTGTTTTCAGAATTTGCTGAGGATGTCTCAAGCGAAACGCTGGTTTTGCAGAGCCGACCGCGACGCGGAAAAGCGCCCCGCGCGAAGGAATTTCGATGATGTCTCGACTAATTCGTTTGTTTTTGTACGATTTCCTGGAATTTTGGCAGGATGTCTCGAGCGAAATGCACGACCCCACCCTAGCACGACCATACCCCAGCACGACCACACCCCAGCACGACCAGACCCCAGCACGACCCCACCCCAGCACGACCCCACCCCAGCACGACCATACCCCAGCACGACCACACCCCAGCACGACCCGACCGCAGCACGAGCACGCCCCAGCACCACACCACACAGCACGACCACACCCCAGCACGACCTCACCCCAGCACGACCACACCCCAGCACGACCACGCCCCAGCACGACCACGCCCCAGCACGACCACGCCCCAGCACGACCACCCCCCAGCACGACCACCCCCCCAGCACGACCACACCCCAGCACGACCACCCCCAGCACGACCACACCCCAGCACGACCACACCCCAGCACGACCACACCCAGCCCCGTGGAATGTTTGTGGCGTGGAATGTTTCGTGAATGGGATGTTTCGTGTGTCTCGTGGGGTGCGGGGTGTCTCGTGGGATGTTTCGTGAGATGTCGCCCAGTTGGGTATCGTGAAAACGTGACCATGCTGCACATGTCTTTATCCCTTTCCGGGTTCGTGGGTCCATCATTTGTGGAAGTCGCAAGCGAGAGCTTCATTCCGATAACGGACTGTGCTGACGTAGCCCGTCCTAGTAAATACGTCCGTCCTGAAGCGCTTGTGCTGTCCATCCTTGTCATTACGCAATTGTTGGGGATTCAGTTTCATGAGCATGCAGTGTGACGAAGTCTGATGCGATACTTCGATTCTGGAAACGAGCCACCCTCCATCCGCGTAGCGATCGGAGGCCTTGAGCGTCAGAGCCATAGTCAGTTGAGAAATCTCAGGCAGTAATGGGCAAGCTTGATTCTGAAAACGAGCCGTCCTTCGTTGGTGCGTACGCCGGGTTGCAAGCTTCAGGGTCATGGTGCGTGATGAAGGCTCAAGCGAATCGCCCAGCCTACCCTACAGGCACGTCTGGTGGAGCGACGCATGGGCGTTACCCCTCGTCCTCCAGGAAAGAACCGGGGAGGGGAGGGGGGGCCGACGGGACCCTGGCCGGGAGGGGGGGCGGTAATCTGACCCGGAACCCTTACCCCCCCTCCCCCCCTGGTACCCGCCTTGTTAGTTACCCCCCCCTCGTACCCTCCCCGCCCCCCCCCCCGTCAGGGAGGGGAATAGGGGGGGGGAATCGACTTGAGTACGACGTTTCTTTCTTTGTTCGTTCCTAAATTTCCTTGGGACTGGCGATGACGACGACGACGACGACGACGACGATGACGACGACGACGACGCGACGACGACGACGACGACGACGACGACGACGACGACGACGACGACAGGGGTCGGCGGATTTTCAGGGTTGTCTTCTTAAGAGGGTTTTTTGCGGCCGCGTCGGCTTCGTAGGGGAGTGGGTGCCCCACCGCGTCGGGAGCCTATCGGCGATACATCCGTTGTGAATCGGCGGCTCCAGGACGATTGTTACCCCGCTCCACACATCACCCACATGTTGATTCCCGCAACCGAGAGGAGGAGCAGCAGTTGTAGCATGCGGGAGCTCTCGACATAATCCCCATGGGACGTGTTGTATGTCGCGTGTCGTTTGGCAGGCCCCAGCGCCCCACAACGAACACCCAGGACGTTAAACGTGTGGAAGAAATGTGTAGTTGTGTTGTTTGTTCGCGACGTTGGAGGTTTGGCCTTTTGAGCCACAACGTAGCCCACATAGGGCCAGTCGGTGCATCCAGACCACAGCTTTGAAGCTCTCGTCAAACTCTATCTGTTGGAAGGGGTCCCGACCTCCGAAAACCGTCACAGACTAAATGGCACTGCATTGGCGCGAGGACCCCAGGCAGCGGTGCTGTGCAGCCTGCGGAGGTGCATTCCAAGCGGTGCCATCTGTGGGAGGGGCCTTGCTGCAATCTTTTCGCGAATAGGCAATTCCTCAGTGGGCTCTGTCATTGAACAACACATACGGTGGGGGCGTTGGTTCAGGAACGTGCCCAGGAGGCGCCAGACCCTGAAGGATTCCTTTTCCAATGAGGTCGGCGGTGATCTCCATGGCCGATCCACGATTGGAGTTCCACTGGCTTCCAGACCCTGGATTCCTTATCTGAGGGCGCCAGCGCGGCAGCGGCGGGGCTGATCATGCCGCCCCTCGCCTCGGTCCTGCGCGCCCACGGGTTCGGCGCCGCCGACGAGGAGCGGGCGCGCGGGCTGCAGGCGCGAGAGGCGCGGGCGGCTGCGGCGCGCGGGAGGGCGGCGCCGAGCTGGGCCCAGAATTGACCTATATGCGCGGGCCCTTTGGGGCCCTTGAAGTGCAGAAAACAAAAAAACAAAAGCACAAAAACCAAAAACGCCAAAACACACACACACACACACACACACACACACAAAACAACAACAACAACAACAACAACAACAACAACAACAACAACAACAACAACAACAACAACAACAAACAAAAAAAAATGCCCCCACCGTACATGGGGAGATCGCTGCGGGGACCCCCTCCTCCGACCACCCCCGGGGGAGGTCCTCGCCAGGGCCCCCGGCGGCCCGCTCCGCTGGGCAGAGGAGCGGGAGATCGGGCGGCCCGGGCCAAGTCTCTCGGGCGTTGCCGCGTGCCCCCCCTGCACCAACCCCTCCTCCTCCTCCTCCTCCTCCTCCTCTTCCTCCTCCTCCTCCTCCTCCTCCTCCTCCTCCTCCTCCTCCTCCTCCCCCCCGCCTCCTCCTCCTCCCTCGGATCGGGGGGGAAACAAGTGGCACGCGTGCCCTGGCTCGTGCACAGTCACGAAGGACGGGGGGACCAGGACGAGCCACGAGCCACCAACAGAAAGGGTTCCGCGACCCAGGGGAGCTGTCCAGGGAGGCCATGGGGAGCCAGGAAGCCAGGGGGGAGGCCAGGGGAAGAGGACAAACCAGGGGAGGAGGACGAACCACGAACCCACGAAAATAAAGCGGTCCGAGCTCTAGAACACAGTTGTGCAAGAGAAGAAGTCGGAAACTGGAGTATGTACATGACCAGTGGCGGGGTGCTCTTCAATCCCAGGAGTTTGCAAGGGTCGGGCGGGGACGACGTCGGGGCGGTGTGATGTATACATGTTGTCCCCATTTTCCCCAGGAAACAACGGAAAAAGTGTACACCAGGATCCCGTATACACCAGGATCCGCTTTCCTGGGCAACTTTCAGTGCAGGGCCGCAAAAAGCGTCGGTGTATAGGGTTGTGCTCCCTACTAAGAAG
Source organism: Prorocentrum cordatum (assembly GCA_963575745.1). Lineage (NCBI taxonomy): Eukaryota > Dinophyceae > Prorocentrales > Prorocentraceae > Prorocentrum > Prorocentrum cordatum. The sequence continues at coordinate 107,119 of CAUYUJ010014407.1, forward strand.
GAGAAGGCCTTCTCAGAAGGTTCGGAGGTCCCCCAGCCTTCCAAGAAGTTTTTGTTCCGCCTCCGGGAAGGCTTCGAAAATTTGTCAGAAGGCCTGGGGACTTCTGAACCTTCTGGGGAGGCCTTCTCCTTCTCACTTCCCCCCCTCGCTCGCCGCCGACCAGACGGTGTCCCCAGCTTTTCACGCCATGTCGGAGGCCTTGGGGCCCTTCGGGCCTCGTGAAGGGTGCTCTGGAGGCCGTGCGGGCCTCCTTTGAACTCCCAGGGGCACGCCTCTGGCAACGCCCGAATTCATCACCGAGCAGGCAGGAACCCCCCAGTGCAAGCGCTGGCCAGGGAACGTTGCGAAAACCTCCGGGAAGCTCCGCGCAGCTGGAGTCCCCCTCCTGCAGCAGCGCGCCGACCCCCGCCGACCTGGCAGTTCGAAGGCCGCCAGGCGTGAGGCATCTCTCCTCTCTCGCCTCGTCCTTCGTTCCCGCTCCGTGCTCGTGTCTTCGTCGTCCTCCTTTTCCTCCGCGCAGAAGGGGGAGAAGAACAAATAGGAGGCGGAGGAGGAGGAAGAGGAGGAAGGGGAAGGAGAGGCAGCAGCAGCAGCAGCAGCAGCAGGAGCATGAAGATAAGAGGCTCTGTGACCGAAGCCACCATCGGCCCGCAGCGGCGGGCGTGGAGCTTCTCAGATGGCGCGGCTGAACTCCCTAAGAAAAAACTAATCCGTAGAAGAAGACGAGCGCCGCTTCCGCGACCACGAAAACGCCGAAGACGCCTCCCAGCGGCTCCCTTGGCGCTCTCTCCAAAGGGTGGGGAGGTGGGGTACCGACCTCCCGAAGAGGCGTGCTCGCCCTGCTCCCCAATTAGGAGGAGCCCGAGGCCAGCAAATGTTCATGAACACGAAGGAGTCCACAACCAGGAGGTCGCGGGTGCACGGGGAGCCCAGCCGCAGCCAGCGCGACTTCTGCAGCTCGCAGCTGTCTCGGGCGGCTTCGAGTGCAGCGAGCTCTGGAGCCGCACGCCCAGGGCGACGCGCCCGCGTCGTCGATAAGCTGACTCCGACTCGGACGCGAGCCGCACCTCACCCAGGAGCCGCCGTACTCGCTGGGGCCAGCGTGCTGGCCTCGACTGCGCGCACGCGCGGGGCGGCACCAGCCTCCGCCTCATCCGCCAGGCCGCGGAGCTCCGCGAGCTCGCCGCCCAAGCTCGTCGAGCCGCTCGCTGCCCCGCCTCCGAGGGCGGGGCAGCATCGGCCGCCAGGGACCCGCAGCGCCGCGAGCTCGGCGTCGCTGGGCGCGAATAGATTGATGGGGGCGAGGAACCCTAAATAATGAACGAGGCCCCTTTTTTCCATAGGTTAAACTTCGATTTCCTATCGAAAACATAAGGATAACCTGAGGCAAGCTGTGAAACACTTAAGGAACGCGGAGCCCCTCCCCAACCAAAAGGGTTCCTGCTTCAGGGCCCCGACTGTAAGTGGAAGGGGGGAAGAGAGGCGCCCTTCTCGGGCCCTGGAGGCCCCCTTCTGGGCCTCACGAGGCCCCTTTTCGGCAGCCTTCGCTGCCCCCCTCGTCTCTCGCCCCCCCCCCTTGCTTCTCGCCCCCTTGCTTAAAACGCCGCCCGACGTCGCTGTGCAGCACGTCCAGGCTGGACGACGCGAGGCCGAAGGCGCTGCCCGGGGCGCCGGCACCGGAAGCTGCGCCCACTTTTGTGCCGGCCGCTGGCGGGCGAGCCTGCGCGGGCGAAGGGGGGGCGGGGAGGCCTCGGCGGCAGCCGCCGGCGCGCCAGCCGGCGCCGCGTGGAGAGCCTAAGGCGAAGCGCGGGAGGCTCTGGCCCAGCGGCCGTCCATCGCGGCGAGCGCCGGCAGGGGCGCCCGGCCGCCCGCCCCGCGGCGCGGGGCGTGCTGGGCGCGGCGCACCGCGGCAGAGCGACTGGGTCGGCGAGGCCGCGGCGCCGCGGCGGCAGCCGCCGTCATCGCCCGCGGGCCGCGGGGGGGGGAGGGAGGAGGGGGCCGAGAGTCCGAGGGCGGCGCGCGAGCGCCCGTGGCGCGGACTCGCAGCGAGCCCGCGGGCTCGGGCCGAGCTGGCGCTGAGGAGGAGGCGGAGGAGGAGGAGGAGGAGGAGGAGGACGAACTAGGAGGAGGAGGAGAGAGAGAGGAGGAGGAGGAGGAGGAGGAGGCGAGAGGAACAGGAGGAGGAGGAGGAGGAGGAGGAGGAGGAGAAGGAGCAGGAGGAGGAGGAAGAGGAGGAGGAGGAGAAACTGGAAAGAGCTGAAGCCCCCCCCCCTCCTGGCAGCCGCGGCAGGCTGGCGGCGCGGGCGTCCGCGCCCGACGCCGCCCCGCCGCAGCTGCGCGTTCGCCTCGCGAGCCTCCAGCGCCCGCAGTGTCCCAGCCCCAGGAGCTCTGCGACGCCCCGTCGGCTGGCCCGCCGCGCCGATATCACTGCCGCCGCCGCCGCCCCCGCCCGCCGCAGCTGCGCGTACACCTCGCCAGCCGGTGTCCGAGCCCCGGGGGGCTCTGTGCCACCTAGAATCGCGCAGTCTTGGGGGCTTCCTGGGCCCTCTTTTGGAGCCTCGGGGGCCGTCTTGTGACAATCTTGGAGGCCTCCCAGGCCGTCTTGGACTCTCATCAAGACCGAAGAGCCGGGCATGCGAAGGTCGTGCAAAAACCCTAGGCTGTTGAGTGATGTTGGCCTTTTGGGCCAGCCACCGGGTGCCTCAAGACGGCCCAAGAGGCTCTCAAGGAGCCACTGGAGAGGAGAAGCAGGAGGAGGAGCAGGATCGGGCTCACGTAACGGGGTTCAGCGCTAACGGCAGTCGGCCAATCCCCTCCGGCTGGCTTGGGTTTGGGAGCCACGTGGGGCCGATTCCTCTTCTTTGCCCTCAGGTGGCCCAGGCTTGGGAGCTACTAAGCGACCAGCTGGGCTTCGCGACAGTGCCCTGGCCGACCCGGGTTTGCGCTGACCCGGCTTAGTGCGTCCCCGACGGAAGAAGAAACAACGGCATACATATAAATGTTCAGAGCTCCGCGCCAGTTTCTTTGAAGCTGCGCCGAGGCCCCCTGGCGGCGCATCCGACGCCGCCTCTGGCGCGCTCCGCTCGCCAGATAGGGGGGCCCAGCGCAGTTCTAAAGAAATTCGCGCGGAGCTCCGAAAGTTTATGGTTATGCCATTGTTGCTTCCTCTACTGCCCCGTCTGCCCGCCACCGCGTCGTCATCACTGTCGCCGCTGCCCCCGCCCGCCGCAGCTGCGCATGAGCCTCGCGAGAGTCGGGCGCCCGCAGTGTCCGAGTCCTGGGGCTTCGCTCCGCCCCGCCCGCTGCCACCACGTCGTCGTCGTCGTCGACGTTGGAAGCGAGTCTTACGGTCAGGAACTTTGGGATGCCGTGTCGCTCCACCAGTCCTGCCCACCACGCTTCGGCGCGACGCGCCAGCTCACAGTCCCCAGGCGTCAGCGTCCCGAGCTGTGCCTCCCGCCTCGCGGAGCGGAGCGACGCGCTATCCGCTCGCAAGGCATGGCGTGTCGCTGGGGCCGCCGCCGCGGCACGCTATGCTGACCGCAGTCGGTGGCCGCTGGTCCACACGAATCGGGTGTTGCCAGAGGTGTCCCTAGCCCACGGTGCCCCCAGGATGCCCAAGAAGGCGCCCCCCACGAGGCCCAGAGGGCCCCGGGGCCTTCAAAGAGTGCCCCAGGTGCTTCAGAGAAAAGAGCGGAAGGATGGGGGACGCCGTGGGCTGGGACACTTTCGGCAGCCCCCTGACGAAAAACTGAGCCGTGCTACTGCGGCGTTCCTCGAGGGCACCAGAGCCAGAGGTGCCTAAGCCCACCTCGGCATCGGCTCAGATGAATGAGGGCATTCAAGCGAGGGCCTCGCCTTCAAGTATGGAAGGAGTTGATGCCTCGTCGTCGGCGGAAGGCGGCGGAAGGTCGACGGAAGCTGGCGGAAGTGAGACGAGGGCCGGCTCCGCCGTGGGAAGCCGGCGGAAGGAAGCATCGGCATCCCAAGGGATGGCGAGGTGTTTTGGTGCAGGGTTTTCCCAATTTTGTCAAAGAGTGTTTGAGAGCGATTCGCGGGTTCCTTGAGTAGATTGGCGATGTTTCAGAATGCTTGTTTCGTGGCCCCATGGGGAGCTCCACCGAAGGTCCCAGTGCTACCGTCCGCATGCGTCCCGCACACCCAGTACAGCATTTCGTGGCCCTCCTCCCCCTCCTCCCTGCGTTTTCACCCACCCAGTACAGCGTTTCGTGGCCCCATAGAGCGCCCCATCGAAGGTCCCAGTGCTACCGTTCGCATGCGTCCCGCACACCCTGTACAGCGTTTCGTGGCCCCATGGGGAGCCCCACCGAAGGTCCCAGCGCTACCGTCCGCATGCGTCCCGCACACCCAGCACAGCGTTTCGTGGCCCTTCCCCTCCTCCCTGCGTTTCACCCACCCAGTACAGCGCTTCGTGGCCCCATAGGAAGCTCCACCGAAGGCCCCAGTGCCCCCGTCCGCATGCGTCCCGGAAGCCCAATTTGGCATTTTCACCCACCCAGTGCAGCGTTTCGTGGCCCCATAGGGGGCTCCACCCAAGGCCCCAGTGCCACCGTCCGCACGCGTCAGGGAAATGTAATTTGGCATTTTCACTCACCCAGTGCAGCGTTTCGTGGCCCCATAAGGGGGCTCCACCGAAGCCCCCAGTGGGACCGTCCGCATGCGTCCCGGTAACCCAATTTGGCATTTCCACTCACTCAGTACAGCGATTCGTGGCCCCATAGGGAGCTCCACCGAAGCCCTCACTGGGACAGTCCGCATGCGTCCCGGAAACCCAATTCGGCACACCACCCACACAGTAGAGCGTTCCCCCCCGCCCAGTGCAGCGCTTCGTGGCCCCATAGGAAGCTTCTCCGAAGCAGATATTCACAATTACGGTACCCACAACTGCATATGGTTGGGACCTTCGCCAGGATAATTTCAAAATGCTGCTGCGCTGGCCCCATTCTGCGCCTCTGGTTGTTCCAAATCGTGCTCCCGCTGCAGCGCGGGCGTGTTCGGTCCTTCTAAATAGTGCCCAAAATTAAGAAAATTGCCCCCCGAAAAATCCATCGGAAGCGATTGCACATTCGATGTCGATTCGTTGGGGCGTCGTCGTTTTCAAGAAGTATTAAGCGGTTTCTGCTTTGAGAAGGCGATGCTGAAAGCAGAGCCAGCGGGTGCTCTCCATCAGCCCCGCCTTGTGTGGAGCTTTTCGGGGAACCCAAGGAGTTAGACATGGAGCCGCCACGATTCCAGACTGACCCAGACCTCTCGAAGAAGATCCACTAACCCTCCAAGGAACCGGGCGCCATGCCATGACATGCTGTGCGGTGTTGTGTTCTGCGCCGCTGTGCGATGCCATGTTTAGCGTTGCAATGTTTTGTGATGTAATGCTTCACTGCGTAATGCCACGCCATGCTATGGCATGCTACAGTCTGCCGTGCTCTTCTACGCCATGCCATGTCATGCTCTACCATGCATCGCGTACCATGCTCGACATCCGATTGTGCGACTAGAGAGGAGATCTACGCCATAGTAAGGGATGGGAGGGAGGGGTAGGGCATCAGGTATGACGCGAGCGCACCTAGTTTGCCCTCCTCCCCCTTTCCCTCCCCGCCTCCCCCCCTCCCCCTTCCCATCCCCCCCCCCTCCTCCTCACTCCTCCTCCCTCCTCCTCCTCCTCCTCCTCCTCGCCTCCTCCTCCTCCTCCCCTCCCTCCGTCCTCCTCCTTCCTCCTCCTTCCTCCTTCCTCCTCCTCCCTCCTCCTCCTCCTCCTCCTCCTCCTCCTCCTCCCTCCCCTCCGCCTCCGCCATCCTCTCCCCCTTCCTCCTCCTCTCCTCCTCCTCCTCCTCCTCTCCTCCTCCTCCTCCTCCTCCTCCTCCTCCTCCTCCTCCCCCTCCTCCCCTCTCCCTCCTCCTCTCCTCCTCCCCTCCTCCTCCTCCTCCTCCTCCTCCCTCCTCCCTCCCCCTCCTCCCCCTCCTCCCCCATCCCTCCCCCTCCTCCTCCTCCTCCTCCTCCTCCTCCTCCTCCTGCCCCTCCTCCTCCTCCTCCTCCTCCTCCTCCTCCTCCTCCTCCTCCGCCTCCTCCTCCTCCTCCTCCCCCCACCTCCTCCGCCTCCCTCTCTCTCTCTCTTTCTCTCTTCTCTCTCTCTCTCTCTCTCTCTCGTCTCTCTCTCTCTCTCTCCTCCTCTCTCTCCTCCTTCCCCCCTTCCTCCTCAACAATTACACAATATGAGAATGTACTACTCTCCTCTCTCGCTTGATGACGTCCGGAAGATGTTCGCCCCCCTTTCCGCGTATGGTTGTTTCTATTGGATTCCCGGGAGTTGGGTTTTCGCCTGGGGTTGTTTTCAAATTGTTGTTTCCGCTGAAGCGCTTGCCTCATGTTCGAGTTTCCGCTCGTTCGGAATCGTGCTCCCGCCGCAGCGTTGGCCTCATTTCCGCGCTTCCGCTCGTTCCGAATCGTGCTCCCGCTGCAGCACTGGCCTCATCTCCGCGCTTCCACTCGTTCCGAATCGTGTTCCTGCTACAGCGCTGGCGTCATTATTTCCAGTGCCATGCCACGGCATGCAATGCAATGCTATGTGGTGTTCCGCTGCGCGATGCCATGCCTTCAGCTGAAATGCTAGGATATGCAGTGCTTGACTACGCCAAGCAATGCCATGCTACGCTTTGATCTTCGACGCCATGCTATGCCATGTTTTGTTATGTACCGCTACGCGATGCCATTATTTGCGTTGCAACGCTTTGCGATGCAATTCTTCACTACGCAATGCCACGCCATGCCATAACATACTACGTTCTGCCGTGTTGTTCTACGCCGTGCTATGCCGTGGTCTACGCATCGCGCACCCGCTCGGGATCACTGCCCTGCTCGACATCCGACTGTGCGAATAGAGAGGAGATCTACGCTATGGTAAGGGATGGGAGGGAGGGGTAGGGCGTCAGATATGACGCGAGCGCACCTAGCTTGTCCTCCTCCCTGCCCTCCTCGCCCTCTCTCCCTCCCTCCCACCCTCCCTCCCTCCCTCCTCCTCCTCCTCCCTCCCCTCCCCTCCCCTCCCCTCCCCTCCCCCTCCTCCCTCCCCTCCCATCCCCTCCCTCCCTCCCCTCCCCTCCCTCCCCCTCCTCCTCCATCCTCCTCCTCCTCCTTCCTCCTCCTCCTCCTCCTCCTCCTCCTCCTCCTCCTCCTCCTCCTCCTCCTCCTCCCTCCTCTCCTCGTCTCTCCTCCTCCTCCTCCTCCTCCTCCTCCCCTCCCCTCCTCCTCCTCCATCCCCCCCCCTCCCCCTCGCCCCCTGGCGCTTGGCGCCGAGGCCCGCGGCTTCACTGGGACGACGTGCCGCTCCGCGCAGTGGCCGCCCTGACCGGGCCGGGCACGGAGGTGCTCCCCGAGGAGGCCGCGCGCGCTTCCGCTCCCGCCGCCAGGCGGCGAGGACGACGACGAAGAGCGACGACGACGACGACGACGACGACGACGACGACGACGACGACGACGACGAAGACGACGACGACGACGACGACGACGACGACGACGACGACCCATCCTGGGCTTCGGCTTCCTCACAAGGCGCCTCGCGCCGTGCCCCGCGCGCGCCGCGGGCGCGCCCACAGACGGAGGCGGCCCCCAAGCGGTGCGGTGACCACACCGCGTGGTGAGTCGGTGGGGCTTCGGGATTTTTGGGCGCGTCTTCGTCGGCTCCTGTGGGGGGTCCTCCTGCCTCGGGGTGCGTTGCGGTGCGCCTCGCCGAGAGCGTTCTGGGGATGCCTGGATTGTCCCGAGCGGCCGCCGGAGACCCGAGCTACGGCCGGGAAAGACCAGAGATTCGGAGGAAGGCAGGTGTGGTGAGTCAGTGGGGACTCGGGGTCACCGCACGGCTTTGGGACTCGCTCGGGTCGTTCTCTGGGGGCGTCTCGGGCGAGAGGGGGCCTCCGAGGTCCCAAGACCGTGGGGTGACGGACCGCGCGGTGAGGTGTGCGCGGCGCTTACGCGAGAGTCACATGTTGAAAACCACCCGCCCTCCATCTTTGAAACTGTTACAAAATTCAAGCTTCAGGGTCCTAAGTAGTGAGGAAGTCTCAAGTGAAACGCCCAGCCAGCCCTACCGACACGTCTGGGGGCACGACAGGGAGGAGGCATTTATACGGAGAAGGGATGGAGGAGGAGGAGGAGGAAAAGAAGAGGGAGGAGGAGGGGGGCGGGGAGGACGAGGAACACGACGATGTTTAGGAAGAGGAGGAGGAGGAGGAGGAGGAGGAGGAGGAGGAGGAGGAGGAGGAGGAGGAGGAGGGGGAGGGGGAGAAGGGAGGAAGAGCGGGAGGATCCTGACTGGACTAACTAACAGCACGGAGGAGGAGAAGGAGGAGTAGGGGCTGGTGCACGAGGGTGGAGGAGGGAGAAGAGGAGGAGGAGGAGGAGGAGGAGGAGGAGGAGGACGAAAACGGGAATGAGGGATCGGGCGTGGGAGAGGAGAGAGAGGGAGGAGGCAAGCTAGGTGCGGTCGCGCTACGTCTGACATCCAAGCCCTCCCACCCATCCCTTCCCGTTGCTTTGAATCCTCTTCTATCCGCCGACTGCAGTGTCCTAGAAGACCCTGATCCCCAGATGGCACCTGCAGGACCTACCCCTCGTTTGCTAAGCTAACCGGGGCGGGGGAACTCTTGAACGTAGATCGGTGGAGGAGGGGGAGAGGAGGTGGATTGCAACGAAGGATTGCAAAAAAAAAAAGGATTGCAAACAAAACGAAGGATTGCAAAAAAACCCTTCGAAGGATTGCAAAAAAACGAAGCATTGCAATCCTTGGTTTGTTTGCAATCCTTCGGTTTTTTGCAATCCTTCGTTCGAGAGGAGGTGGAGGTGGAGGAAGAGCAGGAGAAGCACGAGGGTCAGGGGGAAAGGGGAAAGATGGGAGCGCGAAGGGGGACGGCAACGACGAGGAGGGATGCGGCTCCACAGACGTGGCCCGCGCCTGGCCAGGGCACCATGCTGAACGGCGGGAGCAGAGCACCCGTCCTGACATGTGGCCATCGCTGCAGCAGAAGCAAGGGGGTTTGTCCACAACTCCGATCGAGAATGTATAAATATATATATATATATAATATATTATATATTTATATATATATTATACACACCTATATATATATATATACATATATATATATATATACATATATATACACACGTATACACACTTATGCACAGGAACAGAAAGCGAGAGATAGAGAGAGAGAGAGAAAAAAAGAAAGAAGAACAAAAAAGGCAATAACAACAGCAGCAAAAACAACAACCGAAACAACAACAACAACAACAACAACAACAACAACAACACCAACAACAACAACCACAACCACAACCACAACCACAACTATCATTATAAGGCTGTTCGCTCTTACTTGCCCGTGTGTCATTCCAAACGAGTTCCCCACACCCTCGATACCAGCCCTTTTTGTCTTCGATCACACACCCCTTTGGGGGGGATTACTTCTTTTTGCGGGGGGGTGGTGGGTTTAGACAAGCGGGCAAACCTGAACGGGTGGACAATCTCTCGTGGGCGCACATGTGCCCGCCATTGGAATTGGTGTGGGCCCTGCAAAAAAAGAGGAGGGGGAGAACGAGGGAGAGTGGGAGGAAGGGAGGGGGAGGGACGAAGGAAGAGGAAAAACGCCAGGAGAGAAGGAGCGAAGATGGGGGCGGTTGATTAGAGGTGGAGAGAGAGAGAGAGAGAGAACAAACAAAAAGAAAAAAAAGAGAGAGAGACAGAGAGGAACACAACAACAACAACAAGCCTCAGATGAGAGAGGTAGAGAAACAGAGAAAGAGGGGGGAGAGAGAGAGAGAGAGAGGGAAAGAAAGAAAGAGGGAGGGAGGAGGCAGGAGTGGGGAGGGAGAAGGGAGGAGGGAGAGGAAGGAGAGGGGATAGGGCAGAGAGGCATGAGGATGAGGGAAGAGTGGACAGAGAGAAAAGCGAGGAGAAGAGGGAGGAGGGAGGAGGGAGGAGGGAGAGGGAGGAGGAGCAGGAAGGTAAGAGCGCGAACGTTCGAGGAAGTCCTACGCGAAAGCGCCTTTCCTGAAGGAAGTCTCGGGCGGAAGCCCGCGACGGGCGGGCGATCCCCTGACAGGCGGGTCGGGCGGATGGGACATTCAAGCGGGATGCCTGCGTATGGCCAGAGCGCGATTCCTAAGTAAATCGCGACGGCGTCCTTGGCGCAGCGTGTTTCCTGAGCGTCGAAAGCGCGATTTCGGAATAAATTGCATGGAGGCCACAGGCGGGAGCGCAATTCTTGAATAAAATGTGAGGGGTTCTCTGGCGGGAGCGGGGGTCTTGATTAGATTGCGAGGAAGTCTTGATTCAATAGCGAGGAAGTCTCAAGTGGGAGCGCCGTTCTTGAGTAAACTTGTGAGGAGGTCTCAGATGACGGCGGGGGTCCTGATTAAACTGCGAGGAAGTCATCGGCGGGAGCACCGATCCTGAGCAAATTGTGAGGAAGTCTCCGGCGGGAGCGGGGGTCCTGAGTAAATTTGGAGGAAGTCTCAGGCGGGAGCCGTTGTTGTTGCAATCCGGGGGGGCCAGGGGCACAGTTTGAGCACGAAGACTTTCCATGTCAAAAAACAGGGTGCGAGCGTCGAGGGGCACAGTTTGATTGAGAAAAACAGCATGCACCGGTGAGGGGGGATCAGCAATTAATATTCTTCAGAAAGGAGAGTTCAACAACAACAACAACAACAACAACAACAACAACAACAACAACCACAACCACAACCACAACAACAACAACAACAAAAACAAAAACAACAACAATGAATTAAGACTGTTCGCCCTTATTTGCTCGAGTGTCCAATAACGCGTATTTCCCAAACCCTCGATACCCGCCCTCTTCGTCTTCGATCGAATTCTTTTTGAGGGGTATACCTTTCTTCCCTGCAGGCCGGGCCCCGGCAAGCGGCGGGGCGGCCGCGGACCGTCGGCCTGGCCAGCAGCAGCGCTGATCGGCGGGGCGGCCGCGGACCGTCGACCCGACCCCAAGAGGGACGAACAGGGGACCGACGACGACGACGACGACGACGACGACGACGGTGACGACGACGACGACGACGGCGACGACGATGACGACGACGACGACGAGCGAAAGCGAGATCGAGAGAGAACGACAGCAGGGCCACAAGGACACGAAGTAGGCCACGAAGGGCGACAGCGGGGACACGAAGGGAATGCGTATGGGGCCACGAAGAGCGCGAACGATCGGGGGCCACGAAGGGCATACGTATATTGGGCCGCGGAGGGCAAGGACGGGGCCACTGAGGGCAGCAACGGGGCCACGAAGGGCAGCGAGGGGGCCACGAAGGGCGACAACGGGGCCACGAAGGGCAGGAAGGGGGCCACGAAGGGCGACAACGGGGCCACGAAGGGCATGCACATGGGGCCACAACGGGCGCGAACGATCGGGGGCCACGAAGGGCAGAGCATGCGGGGCCACAAAAGGCAACGACGGGGCCACTGAAGCTAGCAACTGGACCACGTAGGACAGTGAGGGGGCCACAAACGGCGACAGCGGGGCCACGAAGGGCATGCACATAGGGCCACAACGGGCGCGAACGAACGGGGGCCACGAAGGGCATACGTATACTGGGCCGCGGAGGGCAAGGACGGGGCCACTGAGGGCAGCAACGGGGCCACGAAGGGCAGCAAGGGGGCCACGAAGGGTGACAGCGGGGCCGCGAAGGGCATGCATATGAGGCCACCACGGGCGCGAACGAGCGGGGGCCACGAAGGGCATACATATATGGGGCCAGGAAAAGCAGCGAGGGGGCCACGAAGGGCAGCGAGGGGGCCGCGAAGGGCTGCAACGGGGCCACGAAGGGCTGCGACGGGGCCACGAAGGGCAGCGAGGGGGCCACGAAAGGCTACAACGGGGCCATGAAACAAAGCGAGGGGGCACGACGGGCTTCAACGGGGCCACGAAGGGCAGCGAGGGGGCCACGAAGGGCTGCAACGGGGCCACGAAGGGCAGCGAGGGCGCCACGAAGGGCTGCAACGGGGCCGCGACGGGCAGCGAGATCCCGAGTCTTAAGTCATCTGTGAGGGAGTATTAAACGTGAGCGCGACTCCTGGGTGCCTGGGTGTCGGGAGCGCGGCGCTTGAGTAAATTGCAAGAATTTCCAACGCAAGGACGCTACTTTTCAGTGGATTGCAAGCAAGTCTCCAGCGAGAGCGCGACTCCAGAGCGCCGGGAGAGCGACTCATGAATAAATTGTGAGGAAGTCCAAAGCGAGAGCGCGATTTCTGAATAAAATGCAAGGAAGTCTCGGGCAGGAGCGGGGGTCCTGGCTAAATTGTGAGGAAGTATCAGGCGGGAGCCGTTGTTGTACTAACCTGGGGGCCAACGACACAATTTGACTCTCAAGATTTTCCCTGATATAAGAATTTCTACTTAAAAAATGTGCGAGCCCCGGGAAGGGCACTTCAATCGAGAAAAAGCAGTGTGCACCAGACGGGGGGGATCAACAATAATTATTCTTCAGAAATGAGAGTTCAACAAGGACATCGACAACGACAATAACAACAATATTCATTTTAACACGGTTCGCTCTTCTCTGTTCGCGTGCCACTCATCATGTCTATCCCAAAATTTCGATACCCGCCTTCGTCTTCGATCGTGCCCGCTTGGGGGTATACTTTTCTCACCGACAACGCGTATTTCGCGCAGCCCCTAAAGCGAGAGAAGAAAGGACGGATGGAAGGAAGGGACAAGGGGGGAGGGAGGAGCAGAAAACAATGACAGAACCAGACGGGCAGATCGGGCGGGTAGACCCTCACGGACTGGTCGGGAAGGCGGGCCCGGGCGGCCAGGTCGAGCAGGCGGGTTGCTGAAGCGTGCGTCTCGCATGAATTGCGAGGAAGTCTCGAGCGATAGCGCGATTCCCAAGTGAACCGTGAAGAACTCCACAGCGAGAGCGTGATTCCTGAGCGTCTAGGGCGCGGCGTTTGAATAAATTGCGCAGAAGTCCCGCGCGAGATCGCGATTCATGCGTAAGTTGTTGGAAAACCGCGCGAGAGCGCGATTTTGGAATAAATTGTGCGGAAGTATCAAGCGGGAGCCGTTGAATTGTCACTGTTGAGTAATTCATGTTGATCCCCCCCCCCCCGGTAACCATTATATTTTTCCATTGCAATGCCCCTCCCGGGGCTCGCACACCCTTTTTTTCCCGGAAAGGGCGCGGGCCCAGGGTTCTCTTTTAGTGGGTAAACCTGTCCCCCGGTGCCAACTTGAAGGAGGCCGGCGAATTTTTTCCCTGATAAATATCGAGGTCGAAGGAGGCCGGCGAATTAAAATTTGAGGATGTCTCGAGCGAAACGCTTGTTTTTGAAATCCCGATCGATAAATCACAGGGTGCGGGCCACTTTTTCGTGTGTTGAGGATGTCTCGAGCGAAACGCTTGCTCCGCAGAGTTTGCCGAGGATGTCTCGAGCGAAACGCTTGTTTTGCAGAGCCGACCGCGACGCGGAAAAGCGCCCCGCGCGAAGGAATTTCGATGATGTTTCGACTAATTTGTTTGTTTTTGTACGATTTCCTGGAATTTTGGCAGGATGTCTCGAGCGAAATGCACGACCCCACCCTAGCACGACCATACCCCAGCACGACCACACCCCATCACGACCAGACCCCAGCACGACCCCACCCCAGCACGACCACGCCCCAGCACGACCCTACCCCAGCCCGTGGACCACACGCGCTCAGCACGACTCCGACCACCACACGGACCGGAGACCGCACAGCAGACCACACGCCTAGCACGACCACACCCCAGCACGCCTCACAACAGCACGACCACGCCCCAAGTCACGACCACGCCCTAGGAGAGACAGCCCGAACACGCCCCCAGACGACTCGTCTCGCGAACCACACCCCAGCACGACCACACCCAGCATACCACACGCCCCCCACGACACCCCAGGCACGACCGACCCCAGCACGACCACACCCCAGCACGACCACACCCCAGCACGACCACACCCCAGCACGACCACACCCCAGCACTACCCGATCAGATAAATCACAGGGTGCGGAGGCACCCCAGCACGAAACCCCCCCAGCACGACCCACCCCAGCACGACCCACCCCAGCACGACCCCACCCCAGCACGACCCCACCCTAGCACGACCACACCCCAGCACGACCACACCCCAGCACGACCACACCCCAGCACGACCACACCCCAGCACGACCCCACCCCAGCACGACCCCACCCTAGCACGACCACACCCCAGCACGATCACACCCCAGAACGACCACACCCCAGCACGACCCCACCCCAGCACGACCCCACCCCAGCACGGCCCCACCCCAGCAAGACCACACCCCAGCACGACCACACTCCAGCACGACCTCACCACAGCACGACCACTCCCCAGCACGATCACGCCCCAGCACGACCACGCCCCAGCACGACCACTCCCCAGCACGACCACCTCCCAGCACGACCACCCCCCCAGCACGACCACCCCCCAGCACGACCACACCCCCAGCACGACCACACCCCAGCACGACCACACCCCAGCACGACCACACCCAGTCGCACCCCCGTGGAATGTTTCGTGGGGTGTCTGGTTGAGTGGTTGCCTGTTCGTGGGTGTCTCGTGGAATGTTTCACGGGGTGTCTCGTGGAATGTTTCGTGAGGTGTCTCGTGGAATGTTTCGTGAGGTGTCTCGTGGGATGTTTCGCGGGGTGTCTCGTGGGATGTTTCGTGAGATGTCGCCCAGTTGGGTATCGTGAAAACGTGACCATGCTGCACATGTCTTTATCCCTTTCCGGGTTCGTGGGTCCATCATGTTTCCCGGAAAGGGCGTGGGCCCAGGGTTCTCTTTTAGCCGTTTACCCCCGGATCTGACGGGTCAAGCGCCGGCGAAATTATTTGCGATAAATAACGAGGTAAAGTGCTGATTTTTTTAGAAAAAGTGCGTTTTGTGCGTGCCCGCTCGAGGAAAGTTCGCCCCCCATCTCGGATCCTCGATAAATAACGGGGTCCGCAGACCCCCGCTTTCCCTCGTAAAAAAGAGGGTGCGGAGCGTTTTTTCGCAGAATCCTCGAAAAATAACGGTGTCTGGAGCCCCGACCGCGACTCGGAAAAGCGCCCCGCGCGCAGGAATTCCGAGGATGTCTCGCGCGTGCCGCGTCCCGCGCGCAGGAATTTCGAGGATGTCTCGACTAATTCGCTTGTTTTGTCAGGATTTCTTAGAACTTTGGCAGGATGTCTCGAGCGAAACGCTTTTTTTACATAGTTTGTGGAGGATGTCTCGAGCGAAACGCTGGTTTCCGCAAAATTTGGAGATGTCTCGAGCGGGGGGCCAGAATTCAGAGGATGTCTCAGGCGAAATGCTTGTTTGCGTGTCCCGCTCGCGGGAATTCCAAGGATGTCTCGCGCGGGCCGCGTCCCGCGCGCAGGAATTTCGAGGATGTCTCGTCTAATTCGTTTGTTTTGTCAGGATTTCTTAGAATTTTGACCGGATGTCTCGAGCGAAACGCTTGTTTTTCATAATTTGTTGAGGATGTCTCGAGCGAAACGCTGGTTTCTGCAAACTTGGGGATGTCTCGAGCGGGGGCCTCGTGTGGGGCCAGAATTCAGAGGATGTCTCAGGCGAAATGCTTGTTTTCACGTCCCGCTCGCAGGAATTCGGAAGATGTCTCGCGCGTGCCACGTCCCGCGCGCAGGAATTTTGAGGATGTCCCGTAGCGCGTCCCCTTGGCACGGCCTACGGTGCGACCCCATGGCACGTCCCTTGTCACGTCGCCTGGCGCGTCCCTGGGGACGTTTCGCGGCGCGTCCTCCTGGCATGTCCCCCTGTCAATTAGCTCTGGGGCAGCTACTATGTGTTCAGGAAGCTCGAGATTCAGATCCAGATCAGTTCGGTCAGGACTTGGATGCAAAGGAAGACTCGCGCGCAGGAATTCCGAGGATGTCTCGCGCGTGCCGCGTCCAGCGCGCAGGAAATTCGAGGATGTCTCGACTAATTCGCTAGGTTTTGCAGGATTTTCCGTAGGAGGGCCAAGGAGAGGCCCCGAAGGCTCTGGGAGCGGCGACGACGACGACGACGACGACGACGACGACGACGATGTCTCTTGGGGTTCTCTTGGACGGTTTGTAGAGTCCACGCTTACATGATCGACGGGTCGAGGACAGCGCGACGACGACGACGTCGCGGTGGCGGCGGCGTCACCACGACGACAAAGTCTCATCTTAGAGCCTTGCGTGGGGGGGTCTCTTGGGGTTCTCTTGGAGGGTCTCTGGAGGGTCTGTAGAGCCCACAAAAAAACCACATAAAACGCTCTTCCGATCTGAGTGACAGCGCGACGACGACGACGACGTCGCGGTGGCGGCGGCGGCGGACCGACACGACGACACAGTCTCATCTTAGAGCCTTGCGTGGAGCGGTGTCTTGGGGTTCTCTGGGAGGGTCTCCTGGGGGGTCTGTAGAGCCCACGCTTTCACGATCGAGTGATCGAGGACAGCGCGACGATGACGACCACGTCGCGGTGGCGGTGGCGGCGACGACGACGACAAAGTCTCATCTTAGAGCCTTGCGTGGGGTGTCTCGGGGTTCTCTTGGAGGGTCTCTTCTTGGGGCTCTTGGGGTCTGCAGAGCCCACGCGTACACGATCAGGGCTCGAGGACATCGCGACTCGAACGACGACTACGTCGCCGTGGCGGCGGCGGCGACGACGACGACAAAGTCTCATCTTAGAGCCTTGCGTGGGGGGTCTCTTGGAGGGTCTCTTGGAGGGTCTCTTGAGGGTCTGTAGAGCCCACGCTTACACGATCGAGGGATCGAGGACAGGGCGGCGGCGGCGACGACGACGACAAAGTCTCATCTTAGAGCCTTGCGTGGGGGGTCTCTTGGAGGGTCTCTTGGGGGTCTGTAGAGCCCACGACGACGACGTCGCGGTGGCGGCGGCGGCGACGACGACGACAAAGTCTCATCTTAGAGCCTTGCGTGGAGCGGTGTCTTGGGGTTCTCTTGGAGGGTCTCTTGGGGGTCTGTAGAGCCCACGCTTTCACGATCCGACGACGTCGCGGTGGCGGCGGCGGCGACGACGACGACAAAGTCTCATCTTAGAGCCTTGCGTGGGGTGTCTCGGGGTTCTCTTGGAGGGTTTCTTGGGGGTCTGTAGAGCCCACGCTTTCACGATCGAGTGATCGAGGACAGCGCGACGACGACGACGACGACGTCGCGGTGGCGGCGGCGGCGACGACGACGACAAAGTCTCATCTTAGAGCCTTGCGTGGGGGGTCTCCGGGGGTTCTCTTGGAGGGTCTCTTGGGGGTCTGTAGAGCCCACGCTTCACGATCGAGGGATCGAGGACAGCGCGACGACGACGACGTCGCGGTGGCGGCGGCGGCGACGACGACGACGATCCAGCGTAATCCAGGCCCCCAGCGAATCCGTGTGTTCTTACGTATGTGCCTATAGATTAGGCTTCCCAGGTCCACACGGCCCCCAAAGAGTTCCCTCAGGGCCCCCAAAGAGCTCCAAGACGGTCCGAGAGGGCCTTGGGATCGCCCGAGGCAGCATGCAGCACTACCGACGGTACGGCAGCAGCGACGACCGTGCCTTGCGCTTGTGGGACATCTGTTTACTCGGGTACACACGATACCTGCGACGCCAGCTCCAACACGTGCGTTCAGGCGAGTTCTGTTAGATGTATGGGAGGAGGAGGAGGACGCAGAAGAGGAGGAGGAGGAGGAGGAAGACACGTGTCAAGTCCTGCATTCGAGCTGCGCCTTTTTCCCGACATGTTTTTTGCACACACGATTTCGAAATCCTTCCGAAACCGATGGGTTTTGAAGGTTTTCGGCATACGCGCGCGACGACGCGCGCGTCTGCACTTCGTCCTGTTTTTCCCGGAAAGGGCCTGAGCCCAGGGTTCTCTTTTAGTAGGTTTACCCCCGGTTTTGACTGCTGTAGGGCCGGCGAATTTCTTTTGCGATAAATAACGAGGTCGCGTAGGGCCGGCGAATTAAAATTTGAGGATGTCTCGAGCGAAACGCTTGTTTTTCAGAATTTGTTGATGATGTCTCGAGCGATACGCTTGTTTTGTGTTATAGACTGTCCTCTCCTGGGGACCAGAATTCAAAGGAGCTCTCAAGTGAAATGCTTGTTTTCACGTGCCCAGGTCTTGAGGATGTCTCGAGCGAGACGCTTGGTTTCACGCCTCCAGGTTGCCCAGGCAGAAGTCTAGCGCCAGGATTAGTTGAGGATGTCTCGAGCGAGACGCTTGGTTTCACGCGTCTTCGTCGCCCAGGCGGATGTCTAGCATGAGGATGTGTTGAGGAAGTCTCGATCGAGATGCTTGTTTGCACGGGTCCAGGTTGCCCACGCGGATGCCTAGCATGAGGATGTGTTGAGAATGTCTCGAGAGGTACGCTTGTTTTCACGTGTCCAGGTCGCCCAGGCGGATGTCTAACATGAAGACGTGTTAAAGATGGCTCGAGCGAGACGCTTGCTTTCACGTGTACAGGTCGCCCAGGCGGATGTCTAGAATGAGGAGCTGTTGAAAACGTCTCGAGCGAAACGCTTGTTTTCACGTGCCCAGGTCACCCTGGCGGACGTCTCACACGAAGATGTGTTGAGGATATCTCGAGCGAACCACTTGTTTTCACGTGTCCAGTTCGCCCAGGCGGATGTCTAGCATCAGAATGTGTTGAGGATGTGTTGAGCGAAACGCTTGTTTTCATGTGTCCAGGTCGCTCAGGCGGATGTCTAGCATGAGGATGTTGACAGGATGTCTCGAGCGAAACGCTTGTCCCCAGCACGTGCCGTAGCGCGTCCCCTTGGCACGTCCCGTGGTGCGTCCCCATGGCACGTCCCCTGGCACGTCGCTTGGCGCGTCCCTTGAGACGTTTCGCAGCACGTCCTCCTGGCATGTCCCCCTGTCAATTAGCCCTGGGGCAGTTACTATGTGTTCAGGCAGCTCGAGCTTAAGATCCATATCAGTTCGGTCAGGACTCGGATGCAAAGGAGGACTCGATCCACAAGCTATAGAGCACAATCGCGGCATGGCACATCGCAATTCAGCACGGCGCAGCACAGCACAGACTTCGGCACGGTACATCAAGATCGATACACTCAGCATTGCAACTTGGCACGTTCCTTGGCACGTTCCGTGGGGCGTCCCTTGGCGAGTCCCCCTGGCACGTCGCGTGGTGCGTCCCCTTGCACATCCCGTGGCACATCCATTGGCGCGTTCCGTAGCGCGTCCCCTTGGCACGTCCCGCGGTGCGACCCCATGGCCCGTCCCCTGGCACGTCGCCTGGCGCGTCCCTTGGGACGTTTCGCGGCGCGTCCTCTTGGCATGTCCCCCTGTCCAAGTAGCTCTGGGGCAGCTACTATGTGTTCAGGCAGCTCGAGCTTAAGCTCCATATCAGTTCGGTCAGGACTCGGATGCAAAGGAGGACTCGATCCACGACGCTATGGAGCACAATCGCGGCACGGCGCGTCGCAATTCAGCACGGCGCAGCACAGCACAGCCCTCGGCAGGGTACATCAAGATCGATACCTTCAGTATTGCATTTGCCCGTCACCCAATCAGGTGTCTTTGAAAACGCTGCCATGTGTTACAGTTCTACATTCCTTTCCGGGTTCGTGGGTCGATCATGTTTTAATTTGGGAAAACGTAGTGTCACCAAATTGCGCTGTAGGCACCCGAACGACTACAACAAAAGCTCCCGCCCGAGACCTGCCCTTCGCGCGATTTACTTGGGATTCGCGCTGTCCCTCGAGACTTCCTCGCGATTCATACAGGACTCACGCTTCAGCAACCCGCCTTCTCGACCTGGCCGCCCGGGCCCGCCTTCCCGACCCGTCCGTGAGGGTCTGCCCGCCCAGTCTGCCCGTCTGGTTATACCACCTATTTTCTGTTCATAACTCTCCTCATGCTACTTTCTCTCATGTTCCATCCTTCTTCATCCCCCTTCCGTCCGTCCTGTCCTCTCCCCCTCCCCCTTCCAGGGGCTGCACAAAATTCACGTGACAGGTAAGAAAGGTATTCCCGAAAGGGGGTACGATCGAAGACGAAGACGGCGGGCATCGAGGGGTTGGGATATACGTTTTGAGTGGCACGCGAGCAGATAGCATCGAACAGTTTTAAAATTGGGGGTCCAACAACCCAGTTTGGTGGAACTTCACTTTCTCGTGAGCCCTGGGAGGAGCACTTTGATTGAAAAGTATAATGGTCACCAGAGGAGGGATCAACAATAGTTATTAATTAGAATGGGAGATCAGCCATGTTACAACAACAGCAGCAGCAACAACAGCAATGAACAGATCAGACCAGTGTCCGACATCATGTATGGAAATAATCCGCGAGGCAGGCGGCAGCACACAGGGGCACTGTTAGAGGAGAGAGGACAGTAGTGTTTTCGCCCAGCAACTGTAAAGCGAGGAAGAGGAGGTTGATAGGGAGAACGAGGAGGAGAAGGAGGACAACGACGACGACGAGTTAGCAGCAAACGGGGAAGGAGGAGGAAGAGGCCGAGCCGATGGCGACCTGTCTGGTGCGTGCAGAGAGGCTCCGTTGTCGGTCGTCGCGCTTGTCGCCCCGCCAGCTTCCCCCGTTGCCCTACCCCCGCCTCTCCCTTTCTCCAGCCCATCCCTCCTCCTCCTCCTCCCCCTCCTCCTCCTCCAATGTCCTCCTCCAGTGTCCTCCTCCAGTGTCCTCCTCCTCCTCCTCCTCCTCCTCCTCCTCCCCCTCCTCTGCATCATCGTCATCAGCATCCGCCTCAGCATCATCATCAGCCTCATCAGCTTGCTAATCATCAGCATCATCATCATCAGCATCATCCTCATCATCATCATCATCATCATCATCATCATCATCATCATCATCATCATCATCATCATCATCATCATCGTCGTCATCCGTGCTGGGGTCCCCTCCTGCTCGATTCTCCTCCTCCATTTTCCTTCCTTCTAGATAATTCCTCCCTGTCGCACCTCGAGGCTGGTCGGTAGGGCGGGCTGTGCGTTTCGTTTGAGACTTCATGCTTGTTCATGATATTGAAACTTACAAAAATGTGCAACAGCTTCAAACATGGAGAGCGGGTCGCTTTAAACATTTGGTCTTTGAACTAGCGCCGCACACAAACATTTTAAGACATTGCATGAGGTTCGCGGAGTGAAGGCGAGTGATTTTCAAAGCGTGGCTCTCGCTTGAGCGCCGCGCACACTCGTATGAACAATTGCAAGAGCTTGGCCGATTGAGTGCGGGCCGCTTTCATAATGTGGCTCTCGCCCAAGCGCCGCGCACATTCGCTTCCAAAATTTGCAAAAGCTGAACGGCTATAGGGCGGGCAATTTTCAAACTGTGGTTCTCACTTGAGCGCCGTGTACATTCTTTTCAAACGAATTGCAAGAGGTGCACGGATTGAGGGCGATGTTTTTCCCGGAAAGGGCCTGAGCCCAGGGTTCTCTTTTAGTTGGTTTCCCCCCGGTTTTGACGGTTGTAGGGCCGGCGAATTTCTTTTGCGATAAATAACGAGGTCGCGTAGGGCCGGCGAATTAAAAATTGAGGATGTCCCTAGCGAAACGCTTGTTTTTCAGAATTTGTTGAGGATGTCTCGAGCGAGACGCTGGTTTTGCAGAGTTGGGGATGTCTCGAGCGAAACGCTTGGTTTCAGAATTTGTTGAGGATGTCTCGAGCGACACGCTGGTTTTGCAGAGCCGACCGCGACACGGAAAAGCGCCCCTCGCGCAGGAATTCCAAGGATGTCTCGCGCGTGCCGCGTCCCGCGCGCGGGTATTTGGATTTCTTGGGATTTTGACAGGATGTCTCGAGCGAAACGCTTGTTTTTCATAATTTGTTGAGGATGTCTCGAGCGAAACGCTGGTTTTGCAAAATTGGAGGATGTCTCGAGCGGTGGCCTCGTGGGGGGCCAGAATTCAAAGGATGTCTCAGGCGAAATGCTTGTTTTCACGTCCCGCTCGCAGGAATTCCGAGGATGTCTCGCGCGTGCAGCGTCCCGCGCGTAGGAATTCAAATGATTTTGACAGGATGTCTCGAGCGAAACGCTTGTCCCCAGCACGTTCCGTAGCGCGTCCCCTTGGCAGGTCCCGCGGTGCGTCCCCATGGCACGTCCCTTGGCACGTCGCTTGGCGCGTCCCTTGAGACGTTCTGCGTCGCGTCCTCCTGGCATGTTCCCCTGTCCATTAGCTCTGGGGCAGCTACTATGTGTTCAGGCAGCTCGAGCTTAAGATCCAGATCAGTTCGGTCAGGACTCGGATGCAAAGGAGGACTCGATCCACGAGGCTATAGAGCACAATCGCGCCATGGCACATCGCAATTCAGCACGGCGCAGCACAGCACTGATTTCGGCACGGTACATCAAGGTCGATGCACTCAGCATTGCAACTTGGCACGTTCCTTGGCACGTTCCGTGGGGCGTCCTTTGGCGAGTCCCCCTGGCACGTCGCGTCGCGCGTCCCCTGGCACATCCCGTGGCACATCCATTGGCACGTTCCGTAGCGCGTCCCCTTGGCACGTCCCGCGGTGCGACCCCATGGCACGTCCCCTGGCACGTCGCCTGGCGCATCCCTTGGGACGTTTCGCGGCGCGTCCTCCTGGCATGTTCCCCTGTCCATTAGCTCTGGGGCAGCTACTATGTGTTCAGGCAGCTCGAGCTTAAGATCCAGATCAGTTCGGTCAGGACTCGGATGCAAAGGAGGACTCGATCCACGAGGCTATAGAGCACAGTCGCGCCATGGCACATCGCAATTCAGCACGGCGCAGCACAGCACAGCCCTCGGCAGGGTACATCAAGATCGATACCTTCAGTATTGCATTTGCCCGTCACCCAATCAGGTGTCTTTGAAAACGCTGCCATGTGTTACAGTTCTACATTCCTTTCCGGGTTCGTGGGTCGATCATGTTCTGAATATGGTTATCGCTTCAGCGCCGCGCACATTCGTTCCAAAAAAATGTATGAGTTGCACGGATTGGGGGCGGGCCGTTTTCAAAATGCGGATGTCGCCTTAACGCCGCGCACACTCGTTGTCAACATGTGCAAGAGCTGCACGAATTGAGGCCGACTGTTCAGCATGTGGTTATCGCCTTAGCGCCGCGAACATGCGTTTTACAGATTTGCATGAGCTGAACGAATGGCGGGCAGGTGGTTTTCAACATGTGGATCTTCCCTCAGCGCCACACACATTTGTTTTGGAAATGCGCGAGAGCTTCACGGATTGAGGGTGGGCCATTTTCAAAATGCGGTTCTCGATTGAGCGCCGCGCACAATCGTCTGAATAAATTACAGCATCATTCTCATACCTAACGTCCCAGAAATAGTGCTCTGGCTGGACGTAGGACTGTCAGGCGGTAACAGTCATATTGATTCGCGGTGTTGATCCAAGGAGCGGTCTTCTAGAACGGTTCCGGATCTTCAAGACGCAACAGCAAGGTTGATTCGCAACGTTGAAATCCCAGGAATGGTGCTATGGCGCGGTTCCAGATGTTCAAAGGTTTGTCTTCCAACGGGCATTGTTTTCAGTGAAATGTTTTTGGACAGGGATCCACGAGGAGGGCAGTTGGAGGGATGATGTATTGCAACATCGCTGATGAGTTTTAGGTTTACATTAGCCCACAAATCTCTCCATCGCTTCTCCTTAACAGGTCCCCCTGTAGCACCCGCAGACGTGTCGGTACGGTGGGCCAGACGTTTCGCGTGAGATTTCCTAACTACGTATGATCTTGAAGCTTGAAATTCACAAAAACATCAAGGATGGAGAGCCGGTCGTTTTCAAAATGGCGTTCTCGCTTTTGCGCTGCGCACATTCGTTTTAAAAGTTCGCAACAGTTTCCCGGAATGAGTACGGGCCGATTTCAAAATGTGTTTTTCGATGTAGCGCCGCGCACAAGTTTTATAAAACATTGCAACTGAATCGCGGAGGGAGGGAGCGTCCGTTTCAAAATTCCCAGATAGCTCTTTGGAGAGCTAAGAAGGTTACAGATAAAGAAGCCGGAGCCGCAGGGTAGCCATGGAGGTCGTTTCGGTTTCCGGCAGAACACCTCGGCGCGACTTGCTTGAACTTGCAGCGGGTCCCGAGATGCCTTTTGCAAGCGTTTCGTGCCCGTAAGCTTTCCAGGAGGTCCTTCGGAAATTTTCCCCAGGTTTTTCCGGAGTTCTTCACCAGGCCTTTCCACGCCCTTCGAGCACCTTGCTATTATCCAGGTTGTGGACCCCACAAGTGTGGTTTTCGCCAGAGCACCTTACTAATGCTTTTTACTAGTTTGCATCGGTTTCGCTGATGGGGAGCGTGCGATTTCAAAATGTGGATCTCGCGTTCGCGCCGCGCACATTTCCTTAAAAAGTTGCACCAGTTTCACGGCTGAATGGCGGCTCTTTCTCAACATGCGATTATCGTCTCAGCCGCGCACATTCGTATTAATAGTTTGCAACAGCTTCATTGATGAAGAGCGAGCGGTTTTCAAAATGCGGCGTTCGCCCTAGCGCCGCTCGCAGTTGTTTCTAAGAGTTTGCAACAGCTTCATGGATGGAGGGCGTCTCCTTTTAACATGCGGTTCTCGCTTAAGCGCCGCGCACATTCGTAACGAAGCTTGCAACAGTTCGAGGACTCGTATGGTTGCAGCCCCAGGAATGGTGTTTTGGCACGAGTAAGGATTGTCCAGACGCAACAGTCAGAGTGATTCGTGGTGTTGAGATCCCAGGAACGATGTTCTGGCAAGATTTAGGGTTGTCAGGACGCAACAGTTACGTGGATCCACGGCGTGGAAGTCCCAGGATTTGTGTTTTGGCACGGTTGGGGATTATGTGACGGTTATATTATCGTGGGCCACTTCCCGCAATGAAAATAATTCTTGTAGGGGCCTCACAAGAGGGAATTTGGAAGGAAGGATTATTGTAACATCGCTACTGCGTCTTGGGTTTACATTGGTCCTCCTCGGTCCTCTTCCTCCTCCTCCTTCTCCTCATCCTTCTTCTCATGTTCCTCCTCTATCCCCCTCCTTTTCGAATCCCCCTTGCCTCGCCCAGCGTGGCACACACACACACACACACACACACACTCCAGCACCCTGCGACGAGGCCGTTGACCGCGGCGCCCTCGCCCGCCTGAGCGAGAGGCCGCTCGAGGAGCAGGTCGAGTACTCGCCCGAGGACGGGCTCAGGGGGGACCTCCTCATCCTCCTCCTTCCTCCTCCCTTCTCCTTCCTCCCTCCTCCTCCTCCTCCTCCTCCTCCTCCTCTTCCTCCTCCTCCTCCTCCTCATCCTCCTCCTTCTCCTCCCCCTCCTCCTCCTCCTCCTCCTCCTCCTCCTCCTCCTCCTCCTCCTCCTCCTTTCTCCTCCTCCCTCTCAACCCCCTCCCTCTCCCTGCTGCCTCTCGGCCGTCTCCACGCCGTGGCGCACGGCTGTGGCTGCGGCGCCCGGCCGGCGGGGCTTGGACACCGCCGGCAGGAGAAACGTCGCGGCCCCCGCGACCGTGTCGTCTCGGATCTCCGACGGCATGATATGTGTGTGTGAAGTCCGCTCGTATCCCCATCACATCGTCACAGACCGCAACTGTATCGGCTCAGGTATTGGCATTGGCATGCACAGTGCGCTGCTCTCCGCGCAGCGCCCAGGAAAAGGAGTAGCTAACCTCATCCTCTTGTGCCTCTACCTACGGACCCTTGTATAGGATCGACTCCTCGGTCGCATCCCTATACGCACATGATATGTCCTGGCGCTTTTCCTCGATCTCTGCCTCCAGGGCTCGCCGTGGGGCCTCATGGCCATCAAGAGCGGGTTTGGGCGAGAATTCTTTACGCTTCGCGTATCCCCACCAGCCCATCTCACAGCAGCAACTCTTGCGAAGCATGCCGACAGTCGTGTTTTTCAGGCGTGTGTCCGCTTGGCCCCGCATATCTCCCCTGTTCCTCCTTCCTCCCGCCTCCTTGTACATCCTCCTTGTGGGGGGAGCGGGAGAAGGACGAGGCGGAGGAGGAGGGAGAGAAAGCGCTCCTCGTGATTTGAGTCGTTTGGGGTTTCTCGTCCTGGTGTGAGTCGTTCGGGCCCTTCTTCCTGGTGTGAGTCGTTCGGGCTCTTCGTGGTGTGAGTCGTTCGGGCTCTTCGTCCTGGTGTGAGTCGTTCGGGCTTCTCGTGGTGTGAGTTGTTCGGGGCCCTCATCCTGGTGTGAGTCGTTCGGGCCCCTCCTCCTGGTGTGACTCGTTCGGGCTCCTCGTGGTGTGAGTCGTTCGGGGCCCGCGTCGTGGTGTGAGTCGTTCGGGCTCCTCGTGGTGTGAGTCGTTCGGGCGCCTCGTCCTGGTGTGAGTCGTTCGGCTCTTCGTGGTGTGAGTCGTTCGGGCCCCTCGTCCTGGTGTGAGTCGTTCGGGCTCCTCGTGGGGCCTCTTGGGGGCCTCTTGGAGCCTCTTGGGGCCTCTTGGGGGCCTCTTGGGGGCCTCTTGGGGGCCTCTTGGGGGCCTCGTGGGGCCTTTGGGGGCCTCTTGGGGGCCTCTTGGGAGGCGACTTCACTTCTAGAGGTTCCCGAGTTTTTTCTCTCGATTTCCTCTTCGGTCTCTCTCTCTCTCTCTCTCTCTCTCTCTCTCCTTCTCTCTCTCTCTCTCTCTCCCTCACTCTCCCTATTTTTTTGGAGGGGGAGGGCGAAGAAAAAATCCGACTGTAATACGTCACAGAAGAAATCCTTTTGTAAGCGCCCACAAAGGGAATCCTATTGAAATCCTCTACAAAAGCAATCCTATTGTAATCCTCCACAAAAGGAATCCTATTGTAACGCGCCACAAAGGAAATCCTCTTGTGGCGGCCAGGAAAGATGGGGGGGCAGAGAAAAAGAGAAAAAAAAAAAAAAAAAAAAAAAAAAAAAAAAAAAAAAAAAAAAAAAAAAAAAAAAAAAAAAAAAAAAAAACGGGCGGGGGCGGGGAAGAAACAAAAAAGAAAAACACGTTTTATTTTTCCGCCCCCCTCCCCCCCCCCCCCCCCACTTTTCCTGGCCGCCACAAAAGGACCCCCTTTGTGGCGCATTACAATGGGATTCCTTTTGTGCCGGATTACAATAGAATTCCTTTTGTGGAGGATTCCATAGAACTTCTTTTGTGGAGGAATACAATACGATTCCTTTTGTGGAGGATTACACTAGAATTTCTTTTGTGGAGGATTACAGTAAAATTCCTTTTGTGGAGAATTCAATAGGATTCCTTTTCTATGGAAGATTACAATAGGATTCCTTTTTCTGGAGATTCCAATAGGATGTTCCTTTTGTGGACGATCGCAAGAGGCTCCCCTTTGTTGCGCATTACACTAAAATTCCTTTTGTGGAGGATTACACTAAGATCCCTTTTGTGGAGGATTACATTCGGATTCCTTTTGTGGAAGATTCAATCGAATTCCTTTTGTGGAGGATTACAATAAGATTCCTTTTGTGGAGGATTACAATCGATTCCCCTTTGTGGAGGATTCAATAAGGTTTCTTTTGTGGAGACTTACCATAGGATTCCTCTTGTGGAGGATTCAATCGGATTCCTTTTGTGGGCGATTACAAAGGATTCCTACTGTTGCGGATTACACTAGGATTTCTTTTGTGGAGCATTCGAACAGGATTCTATTCGCTATGTTTCCCCTTTCTCTTCTTCCTCGGCAGCTCCACTTTTCTTGGTTGCCACGATGGGGTTCCCCCCTGTTGCGAATGACAATAAGATTTCTTAGTTATAAGAAGGTACACTGAAAAACTATTGCGTTCAACGTTACGCTAGAATGCTCTCTGTAAAGAACTCCAACACAATTCCGCTTGACGGCGGTTTGTAATGGCGAACGTAAGTGAATACTACACACGCGAGAGATGAGCGATTCTTTCTTCACGCACTGCATGGCCTCTCGAAACGCACCCCTCGTACAGTTTGCAAGCAACAACGCCTGTGCAATTGCAACCTTAAACGGTCACAGCACTATTCGCAATATTCCCCCGGGCGTAAATACTAATCTCACCACAATGGCGCGCCATTGGAAGATACATTCTAATGCGAAATCTCGTCTGATACTTAAACAAACGAGCTCATTATATAAAGTGCTGCGGCAACCGCGCGCGTCGCATGCCAAATCACTAACAGACATTAATTGAATGCTTTGCAAGCTTTACCAAACGAGACCAAACGATCGTCCTTTTTAGTACAAAACCAAAACTGGAACTCTCTCGCGTACGTCATCACGTCCTTCCTGCGAATGTGTCTTGGCTTAGCCCATTGCTTGTAATTCCCCCAAAAAAAAACATCCATATACTCTCGGCTCTCGGCTGGGCTGCTCTCGGCTGGGTTGCTCTCTCTTGGAGCCTGCTTCGCAGGCAAACGAGCGCGGTTACCTTCGCTACAGTGGCGCGGCCCTTGCTGGAGTCTCTTCTCCAGCAGGGCCGCGCCGATACCTGCACGTTCGCGCCGCAGAGGTTCTAGCATGGAGGAGGGGAGAGGAACTAAACGATTAAATCCGGCACGGTATCGTATTATATCGGAACAGTTAAAACAATAATACTGGCTATATTATATACCGATGGTCAGGTTTTACATAGTAATGCGCACTGCTCTGAATATACATGGGAGCGTAAGGTCAGACATTGTGTTGATGGGATCTGCAACTAACGTCTCTTGTGGTGGTGACCCTGTTCATTGTTACTTGTGTAAGGGCATTCATTTTTTGAATGCCCTCTCTCGTGCAAGGCGTTAGCAAAGGGCGGGCCGCTCACTGCTTAGCCCACCACTTCTTCCACGCGCGGAGCTCTTTGGCGAGCTCCGCGTGGTTCTTCAAGGAGGAGCCAAGGTCGCAGCTGGTCTTGGCGTAGCTCTTCTTGAGAGCCTGAACGTGGCGTGTTGTGGAATTGTGATGTTACTACGGGTTTTCACATATACTTCAAAATCTTTATGTAAATAGATTTTCAAAGGGACGCGGCCTCGTGCTTGTAGTAGAGCTTGTTGTACTCCGTCATCCAGTGGTCAGCCCTGGTCGTCTGTCCGTAGAGGTTCCTGTAGTGCTGGTTGCTGCGCCGCCTGGGGAGGAGGGGGGATGGGAGTTCAGGGGTGCAATAATAATTATGTGTTGTGTTTTAGCGGGGTTGTTTGTAACGTAATGGTTGGGGGTATGTCGTGGGTTTTACCTTCCCCCGGGGTCGTTGCTTGCTCTGCCTTGCTGCGAGCTTCGGCAAGAGCTTTTTTTCAGTGGCGCCACGGCGGCCCGCGCAGCCTTCTGCACCACCTTCTTGATCTCGGGCTTTTTCAAGAAGTTCACCGCCCTCTTGGTGGCCAAGCGCTCCTTGTTCGCCTGCCGTGGATAGACGATGGGTGGTGGAGTTTGTTTCTTGGTTCTTCGGTTGTTGTTTTTTGTTTGTTTTTTGTGCAATCCGCTTGGGCCTGGAGTTTCTCGTAGTACTTCTTACTCCCGTACGGCGGGTTCCCCATGGCAGTCTTGGACTTTATGTCGAGGGTACAATCGCCAGCAACAAGAATAGCACAATCGAGGCTAAGGAGCCAAGAAGAAGGCAACTCAAATTGCGAAGGGATGTGGGGAGAGGCGGGAGAGATGAACCGCAAGACATCATCAGAAGTACTGCTGAAATGATTGCTTCGATGAAAGCATCCACTTTCCCCTCTCTCGCACCCTTCTTCTACGTCTTTCCCCTCATTTTCCTTCTTCCTCCTTTTCTCTTCCTCCCTCTTCCCTCCCTCAAGTCTCCGCCGTGCCCCGGGACACTTTAGTGTAAGCCCCTGCCGCCGCCGTGCACCCGGATACTTGAGTGCAAGTCCCTTCTTCTACTTGGCATTGCACTGCAATCGCATTGCATTGCAATCGCATTGCTTGGCAATCGCATTGCATGGCAATCGCATTGCAATCGCATTGCATGAGAATCGTATTCCATTGCAAAGGCATTGCATTGCTGTCGCATTGCACTGCATTGCAATCGCATCGCATTGCATTGCATTGGCTGGGGGGGAGAAGGGAAAGAGACCGGGAGAGAGGACGGAAACGGATAAGGAAGGGGGGGGGAGAAGACGGATGAGGAGAGGAGGAGGGAAAGAAAGAAGGATGGACTGAGAGAGAGAGAGAGAGAAGAGAGAGAAGAATGAAGAAGTCAAGGAGAACATCACAAGAACTAACGAGAAAACGGGAGAAAAAGCTCGGGAACCTCTAGAAATGAAGACGGCTCTTGGGAGGCTCCTGAGGGCCTCTTGGGGCCATCTTGGGGCCTTTTGCGACCTCCTCTGAAGCGCAAAGGAGCGCTGCCCCCTGAGAAGGACAAAATGATTCCAAAACCTTCGTAAAATCAATGATTTTGCTATGAAGGCAGATGAGCGCGGCCCCCTCAGGAGGCCAAAATGGGGCCAAAACCTTCGTAAAATCAATGATTCTGGCTTCAAAGAAGAGGAGAGGGGCCTATCTCCGTCCCCCCGTCGGGGCCAGAATCCTCGTGAGGGTCGTCGTTTTTTAGCCCTCCCAGGAGTCGGAAAAGACCCCTCCAACGACCCGCGAAACCCCCTCTCCAGGTCCAGGGGGAGGGGGTAGGGGGAGGGGTAAACCCCTCCCCGAAGGGGAAGAAGGGGGGTTGAGAACAGAGCGGGCTCTCTAAACCACTCACTCGCCGTGGGGCCTCATGGCCATCAAGAGCGGGTTTGGGCGAAAATTTGCCCCCCGGGGAAGCGGTCGGGAATTCCTGGAGGCCGCACAGAAGCCGACTCTCGCGCATCTTCGCACGGTTGGGCGGGCCGGGAGCGCCATCGTCCGCGAGGCTTGCGGCCTTCCCAGTCAGCCTCGATTTTGGGCTCGGCGTGGTGCGTCGATGGCCTTCAGGTTTATTGGAGGCCGTGTCCTCCTGCCTCCCTTGAGCTCTGGGCGTCGCAGCTGTTGTTGGCACTTGGCGTTTCCCTCCTGTCCCGGGCCCACGGGGCCCTCACGGAGCGATACGGCTCGAGCAATACTGCAGAAGAAAGAGGTTCAGGACTCCTGTCGTGATTTCTGGCGACATCGGATCTCAGGGTCCTCCTCCTCCTCCTCCACCCCGTCTTCCTGGGAGCCTCCTCGTCCTCCTCCCCGTCCCCTCCCTCCTCCCCCCCTCGTCCTCCTCGGACGCAGTTGGGGGTGTGGGAGGCGGCGTATCCTTATCCTTCCTTATCCTCCATCTTGTTCTGCTCCTCCCCCTCCTCCCCTCCTTCCTCCCCCCTCCCACACTCCTCCTCCCCCCCTCCTGCTCCACTTCCTCCTCCTCCTCCTCCTCCTCCTCCTCCTCCTCCTCCTCCTCCTCCTTCCCGATACCCCTCCTTCCCCGCGCCCTCGGTCGCGATCGGATAGTTATTTGGACGGATCTTCGCACGCAGCTGGCCGGACTTGATCTGTAGCGGGGCCGCCGTTCGCCCGGCTGGGCCTGAAGGGCCGTCGGTCGCGCGACTCGCGGGCTTCCAGTTGGTCGGGACGGCAGGACCCAATGCCTTGATGCTGTGTATGGCTTGCCCTTGTTCGTTCGCGGAGCAGCTGTTGGTGTCGCTGGGATCTGGCAAAAGCCGTCGTTCGCGCACGTTCGCCCCGCGGGGTCGGGAGGGCCATCGCTCTCGCGGATCGCGGGCTTCCCAGTCGGCCTCGGCGCTGGGCTCGGCGTGGTGCCTCGACGGCCTCGAGGTCGAGGCGGTGGGAGACCTCGATGCTGAGCGGGTGTCCCAGTTGGCATCGATGCTGAGGCGGTGGAGGCCAGGTGTTCAGGGAGGGTCGAGGGCGCGAAGTTATTCGCGCTTCGCGGTCCTCGTTCCTTCTCCTCCTCCTCCTCGTCCTCCTATTCTCCCTTTGGGAGGGCGGCGCGAGAGCGCGAAGTTATTCGCGCTTCGCGCTTCGCGCAGCGCGAAGCGCGAAGTTGGGAGCCCTAGGTCAGCGACGCGGCAAGTAGGTATGCCTCGTCACGCTGTTGAGTGTTGCTCCTGTTGTGTCGTGTTCGGGGTGTTCTGGGACCTCAGACTTTGGTGCCCTGCTGGTATTGGTGTTGGTGTTGGGCCTCCTCCTCCTCCTCCTCCTCCTCCTCCTCCTCCTCCTCCTCCATCTCCTCCTCCTCTTCCTCCCCTCCTGTTCGTCATCCTCCCGCATTTGCCCACTCGCATCCTCTCTCCACCCCCTCCCCCTTGCTGGTCGTTCGGACTCTTCGGGAGCATACCGACCCTGGGAATCGCTTTCTCTCGATCCAGCCACCCAACACACTGGAAGTACCCCAGCAAAATGCCACCCCCCCTCATGCGCGGACTGGCGGCGCAGAGAGTAGCGTTTCGACCACCTTCAACAGGGGGCAATTATCATTCACCAAGGCTTGCGTGGTCGTAGGTAGGACCAACCTACCTCCTCCGCCCCTCCCTCCTCCCTCCCCTACCGTCCCCTTTCCTCCTCTGTCTTCCCTGTGCCTCCTGCCTCTTCGTCGCTCGTAGACATAATACCTCATTCCTCCTCGTCCTATTTGCGACATTCCTGAGAGGGCATCGCCTTCGAGGAATCGAGAAGATTACATCTCTTCCTCGGCGGAGTAAGACGAGGCCGCCTCCGCTGGCGGAAGGCCGGCGCAAGCCAGCGTAGGTAAAAGTCGGGATTCCAATAGATGGTAACGTGTTTGGGGTCCAGGGTTTATGGAACGCTTTGCTTGCAGGTGCGAGGCCTGATTTAGAGCACGTCGTTGTGCGAGTCACCAGAGGCGGGATTCGGTCACGAGTCTGACAGCGAAGGTCCTTGGCCCTAGACACAGCCGAAAGCGCGAAAGGAGGGTCCGCACCCCTGTACAGAAGTAGGTGGCGCGGCCCCTCGGTTGGGCCCTGCCAGCTCCGCCCAGGGTGCTGATGAGGCGGGTGCCCTCGGGTCAGAACCTGGGCGCGCGCGTGGGCGT
>CAUYUJ010014407.1:142500-180000 GCA_963575745.1 Prorocentrum cordatum
TCTGGAGAGCCTTTCTCGTCGATGTGGTGGGGAGCCGCGCCCCCCCCCCCACACACAACCCCCTACTGCTAGGTTTGCAGCAGATCTAGTGAGCAGAATGACTTGCCAGAGGTCCAAGCGGCACAGGGGGCCGCCGTATCGAGCCCGCGGAGCGGGAGCCACCGCGGACACACACCTTCGGGAAATTAGCCCGAATCTCGCGACCATGGACGAGGAGGAGGAGGAGAAGGAGGAGGAGGAGGAGGAGACGAGGAAGGCGACGATGACGACGCGACGACGACGACGACGACGACGAGTAGGAAGTGAAGCGGCATGTTGGCGTATAGCGTATAGTGGAGCCTATGAGATGCCGTCTTGGGGCCTCTTGGGCGCTTTCTGGGCTGCCTTGAGACGCTCTTGGCCCGCTTGGCGCGTGTCGGAGGGAGGAAGGAGGAGGACGACGAGGAGGAGAAGGAGCCTCCTCCTCCTTCCTTCCTTCCCTGCATCTCCCCTCCTTCGCCGATGCCTTGGGAGCGCACGCCGCCCCCTGCTAGCGTCAGGCGCGGGCGACCGTCGGCTGGAGCGCTCAGCGCAGCGCCGGACGGACAACGAGGCGTGCGAGGCTAAGTTCGCCCGCGCCCACGCGACGCACAGAGGCGGGCTGTGCTTTCTTCGCCTTTTGTGCGCAGCGCACCGAAGACGAGCACCAGCACGCCCTCCGAGCGGCTCAGGAAGTTGCCCGACAGACGCTCTCCAACTAGGGTCGCGGCTTGGGTCTCCGATGCCTCCTCCGCGAGAATCCCTGGCGGAGGGGGCGGGCCACGCCCTCCCCACCGCCCCGCCCGGGCGGACTCCCTGCTTTCTTGGGGCTCACTGGGCGCGTACAGAGCACAGAGCACAGCTTCGGCGGGACATGGCGCGTGCGGGAGGTTGCGCCGCACGTGGAACAAAAGCATAGCGTGGCGGCCCCAGGGGCGTGCTGAAGGCTGCCCCTCGCGTGAGAATACATATTCGGTAGGATCGCGTGGTGTCGACCACCGGCGACCCCGCCGCCAGCGTTCAACGTTGAACGACGCCAGCGACCCAGAGTCGGTCGTTGTTGAGCAATTTGACGTTTCGGAAACGGCCGATGGTTCAAGGTTGAACGATCAAAGCCGAAGTTGGCACGATACGAACCTGCCGCACGGCGGCCCCAGGAGATGGCTGGAGGCTGCTCCGCACGTGAAGAAACGCTGGCGGTTGCCCCCTGACGCGACGCGCTTTCTCGATCCCGATGTCAACGTGCCCTGACGGTGACCCGGGGCGCCACCAATCGCGGAGCTGCGTCACCGCGCGTGACGCGCCCCGTTGTCGCGATCCCGATTTCCAGTTGCGTCACCGCGCCGCGTTGTTTCGATCACGAACTCTCCGCCCCGAAGAGCCACCACCCGCAGAGCGAGACCCCCGCCGACGCGACGCCGTTGCGCCGCCCCCGCGCGATACCCCACGCGCGTGCCGAGTCCTGGTGCGAAGCACCAATTTCATCGCGGAGCGATGCCCCCCGCCAATCGCAGAACGGGACCCCGCCGATTCGACGTTCGCCACATGGCGCTTTTCCTTTTGAAGAATGCCGCGCGGGGGCAGATCGGAGGAAACACCACCCCGACCCCCACAAATTGTGTTTAGTAAACGGCCCTGGGCGGTTTACCTGACAGTCCTGCTTTGTTCGATTATTTCATCGGGTTCGGTTACTAAACGCCTTTGCTTGTCGGGGTGTTTTGTATGAGGGTGTTTTTTGCTGCTATCGGACAAAGGCAGAGGAAGATGCGTCCCCCTGGGCGCAGGCCACGCAGGTGTGTGTTGCGGGGCGGAATGCGCGCTATACTATTATTCTTATATTTTTCTATAGCTTGGGACCCCGAAAACGCCCCCACCACGTAGCAAATTTGACCCACCTTGGGCCTCTCGGGCAACCCTCCAGACGACCCGGGAGAAGCCCACGAGAGCCCGAAGACGGCACCAGAGGGCTCCAGGCGTTCCGGCGCGCTCCCGAAACGGCCCCGGAGAACCCCACGACGGCCCACTACGACCCCAAAGAAGGTGTCATATCCCCAAAGATCGTTCCAAAACGTCCCAAGAGGCTTCCAAGAGCACCCCCAAAAAGGCCCAAAGAGGCAAAACTCATTGACTTTCGGTTGGTTTCTGGTGAATTTTGGGGTTCTCCTCTTTTCGGCTTCCCGACGCTCCAAAACGACGGTCTTATGGGCGTCCGAAGCCGCCTGGGAGGCTCGAAAATCGCCCCTCAACCACTTGAAAAGGCTTCCAGACAGTCCAAGAGAGCCACAAGACGGCACAACAGGGTTCCAAGATGACATCAGAGAGCCCCATCGGCCCAGGATGGCCACAAGACACCCTCCGAAGCATTCCAAATCGTGACCTGGTCGTTCAAGGAGACTGCGGTTGGAGGCAGGGTGACCCGAGGAAGCCCCCAGAGGCCCCCAGAGGACGCCCCGGAGGCCTCCAGAAGGCCTTAAGGAAGCGTGAAAAAATTATGTGAGGCCCCCCGAGGCTCTCGAAGGAGGAGCCTCCGCAAAAAGAGCTGCGGAGGATGGGGAGAATACGCAGGGTAGGGCGAGAATGAGGGAAATGAAAATTGGAGGAAGGAAAACGAAAAACATGATTGTACCAGCGATGCTGGAAAAGACATCGTGGAGGTCTCGCTACAAAACAGACATAAGCAAACAGGCATACACATGTATACATACATACATGCATATATATATATATATGCGTTTCTACATACATACATGCATAAATCCATACATACATACATACATACATACATACATACATGCGTACATGCATTTATTCATTCATTTCTACATAACTGTTTTCATTTCTATATACGTACATACCTACATTCATACATACATATACATACAGACGTACATAAATATATACATACGTATATATAAACATATACCTGAACATATACATGCACATGTACATTTACATATACATATACGTATACATATACATATACAATCGTATGCATACGTACATACACAGGTATATACGTACACGCATACACGCATCGACATACGTACATGCATACATGTATACATTCATACACATACACATGTGCTTACAAGCATACATACACATATGCATACATATATACAAACACACATATATAGCTATATATATATATATATATAAGTAACTAAATATAAAAATATACTTACATACATACGTGCGTGCATGCATATGTACAGCCATATATGCATCACACATACACACAAACATACATAGATACGTACATGCATAAACACACATAAACAAGCAAGCAAACAAACGAATAAGCAACGTAGCATACGTACATGCATGCACGCATGCATGCACATGTGTATGTATGCGCACGCTCACACACCACACTCATAGTATACCTAAATGTGTAATCGTATTATAGATATGTATAAATCAAGCGGGTCCGGTATTATCCCGCATCATCTATACCCTCCACGCCCTCCTCCTCCTCCTCTTCCTCCTCCTCCTCTTGTCTGGGTGTGAGGGGTGTACCAAAATAGGCCTTGCGAACGCATGTGAACTGCGCCACGGAGGCACTCAGTGGAGCTCCTTATGGAGCGACGAAGCGTGTGAGGAATGTGCCCAAAGGGGTCGGGCGGACGCATGCGAACTGTGCCATGGATGCACTCGGTGGAGCTCTCATGGGACCACGAAACGTGTCAGGGGTGTGCTGCAATGGGTCGGGCGGACGCATGCGAACTGCGCCACAAAGGCACTCGGTGGAGCCCCTTCTGGGGCCACGAAACGTGTGAGAGGTGCGCCGACATGAGTGTGGCGGACGCATGCGAACTCTACCATAGGGACCTTCGGTGGAGTTCCCTGTATGCCGAAATGAGCGGGGCGGACGCGTGCGAACTGCGCCACAGGGATCTTTGGTGGAGCTCCTCCCTCTGGGGCCACGAAACGTGTGAGATGGGGAGACGCATGTGGACCCTCCCACTGGGACCTTCGGTTGAGCCCTCTATGGGGCCACGCAACGTTCGAGGGGTGTTCCGAAATTGGTCGGGGGATGCGTGCGATTTGCGCAACTGGGACCTTCGGTGGAGCTCCGTAGGGGGCCACGAAACGTGTGAGGGATGTGCCGAAATGGGTCGGGCGGACGCATGCGAACTGCACCACTGGGACCTTCGGAGGAGCTCCCCATGGGGACACGCAACGTGTGAGAGGTGTGCCGACATGGTCTCGAAACTGTTGTGCGGAGGGCAGAGGCGGGCGACGCGGACGCGTGCGAACGGCCACGGTCACATCTCGGAGGAGGAGGAGGAGGAACGAAGCAGGAGAGGTTGGAGGAGAGGAGGAGGACGCGGGGCATTGTCTCTTCAAAACGAGGACCCAACACCACAGGATGGTTGGGAAATACTGCTATCCATGCCCCTGGCTGCTGCAGATAAGGATGAGGAAGCGGGGGTCGTCGGCAAGGTGCGAGGCTCGACAGCAAATGTGAAGAAACCCTCCGCAGGCACCTACATGTCAGTGCGGCTGGGTTGCGGATCCATGATCGGTGGGTCGCCAGGCAAATCGCACGGCGGGTCGCGGGTGGAACGCGAGTGGGTCGCGGTCGCAGGCATGGTCGCGGGGCGAGGCCGACAAGAAGAAGAAGAAGAGGAAGAAGAAGAAGAACGATAATCCGCATCACGGAGACCCACTTCAGCCACGCACCCAGGGACAGTGTAAGACCATTTGGTCCCCTTCATTGTGACAAGCAGTGCACGAGAGCAAGACCTGCAGTAGCTTCGCGCCGCGGTGGCGATACCATCGCGGGCGTTCAATCATGAATGTCATCAGCAGCCTGCACTCGGCCAGCGTTGAACGGTGTCCACCTTCTAGCGCTGCTGGCGGAGACGGGGGCGGTCCACTGGGCGGGGCACCGCCGCCGCCAGAAGTTCCCGGGCCATCGCCCAGAGGCCCACCAGCGCCACTCGGCGGAGGTGGGTCACCATTGGGCGGGCGTCTTCCGCTTCCGCGAGATCCTGTTTCTGTACAACCCGAATGACACCTTGCAACCGAGATCTGTCACTTCACAACCAGCAAAGGATCGAATTCCTTGGTTTTCCTTTGGGAACGACCATGTTACAACCAGGACAGCTTACTTTACAACCAGAGCGACCACTGTACAACCCAGACGGGGTTCTTTGCAACCAGAACGGCCACTTCACAACCAGCCTTCAGAAGCGCGGGCGCGCGCTCTGCAGGGGCTTCTGAAGCTTTTGGGAGCCTAAGCGCTCTGCAGAGACTTCTGAGCGCCTGAGCGCTCTGCAGATTCTTCTGAGCGCATGGGCGCTCTGCAGAGACTTCTGAGCGCCTGGGCGCGCTGCAGATGCTTCTGAGCGCATGAGCGCTGTGCAAAGGTTTCTGAGCGCATGAGCGCTGTGCAGAGGCTTCTGTGCGCTTGAGCGCTTTGCAGAGGCTTCTGAGCGCCTGAGCGCTCTGCAGAGGCTTCTGAGCGCCTGAGCGCTCTGCAGAGGCTGCTGAGCTCTTGAGCGCGTTGCAGAGGCTTCTGAGCGCTTGGGCGCTCTGCAGAGGCTTCTGAGCGCCTGGGCGTTTCAAAGGGGCTTCCGATCGCTTGAGCGATCTGAAGCCTGTGCAAAGCGAGAACAAACATTGTTTGCGAGCCCTATGTATATACACATACACAAGTATATACATATAACGGCGCACCGGGTCCGGGGGCCCGGGGCCGGGACCTCGACCGCAAATGTGCACCCCGGGGGGCCCGGAGGCTCGTCGGGGCTTGCCGGAGGCCTCCCCAGTCAGACAAGACGGCCCAAGAAGCGCCCAAGACGGCCCAAGAAACTTCCAAGAGGCCTCCAAGAGGGCTCCGAGATGCTGAAGATGGCCTCCAGACGTCCAAGGAGGCCCCCAAGAGGCCCCAAGAAGCCTCCAACATGCGTCCCAAGAGGGCCCCTAGACGCAAAAATTGGCCCATTCCCTTCGTAAAACGTACATTTTCAACAAAGTTGTCTTTTGGGCTTTCCGACGTTACAGGACGGCCCAAGAGGCGCCCAAGACCGCCCCAAGACGGCCCAAGAAGCTTCCAAGAGGGCCCCAGGACAGCCCAAGAGGGCCCCAAGACGGCCCAAGAGGCGCCCAAGATGGCCCAAGAGGGCCCCAAGACGGGCCCAAGAGGGGGCCCAGAGGGGGACCACGAACCGCAAGCTCGAGCCTTCCGCCCCAAGAGGCCGCCAGGAGGCCCCCAGGAGGCCCCTCAAGAGGCCCCAGGAGACCCCAGACGTCCAAGGACGCCCCCAAGAGGCCCCAAGAAGCCTCCAACATGCGTCCCAAGAGGGCCCCTAGACGCAAGAATTGGCCCATTCCCTTCGTAAAACGTACATTTTTAACAAAGTCGCCTTTTGGGCTTTCCGACGTTACAGGACGGCCCAAGAGGCGCCCAAGACCGCCCCAAGACCGCCCAAGAAGTTTCCCAGAGGGCCCCAGGACAGCCCAAGAGGGCCCCAAGACGGCCCAAGAGGCGCCCAAGATGGCCCAAGAGGGCCCCAAGACGGGCCCAAGAGGGGGCCCAGAGGGGGACCACGAACCGCAAGCTCGAGCCTTCCGCCCCAAGAGGCCGCCAGGAGGCCCCCAGGAGGCCCCTCAAGAGGCCCCAGGAGACCCCAGACGTCCAAGGACGCCCCCAAGAGGCCCCAAGAAGCCTCCAACATGCGTCCCAAGAGGGCCCCTAGACGCAAAAATTGGCCCATTCCCTTCGTAAAACGTACATTTTCAACAAAGTTGTCTTTTGGGTTTTCCGACGTTACAGGACGGCCCAAGAGGCGCCCAAGACCGCCCCAAGACGGCCCAAGAAGCTTCCAAGAGGGCCCCAGGACAGCCCAAGAGGGCCCCAAGACGGCCCAAGAGGCGCCCAAGATGGCCCAAGAGGGCCCCAAGACGGGCCCAAGAGGGGGCCCAGAGGGGGACCACGAACCGCAAGCTCGAGCCTTCCGCCCCAAGAGGCCGCCAGGAGGCCATCAGGAGGCCCCTCAAGAGGCCCCAGGAGACCCCCAAGAGGCCCAAAGGAGGCCCCGAGAAGCCCCAAATCGGCTCCAAAAATCCTTCGAACCTGCTTCCAGGAAGCCCCCGACAGGTTCAGAGGCTCCCGAGAAGCTACGTCAAACTCCCAGCGAGCGACGGGACGAGGCCCCCCACAAAATCACAAGAGGCTCCACAGGCGGCCCAAGAGAGCCCCAAGATGGGCCCGAGAGGGATTCCACGCAAGTTGTTATTGTATGGCTCGGGAAAGGACGAGGATGAGGAGGAAGACGAGGAGGAGGAGGAGGAGGAGGAGGAGGAGGAGGAGGAGGGGGAGGAGGAGGAGGAGGAGGAGGAGGAGGAGGAGGAGGAGGAGGATTCCTGGGCCTGTGACTCGACAGAACCTAAGCGCGCGAGAAGCGCGCGCGTGGTTCTATAAATATATATACAGGTAGCACATATAAAAATAAACATATATACATACGTGTATATATATGTGTATACATATATACTTATATAAGTATGTGTATATATATCTATATATATAGACATACATACATATATATATATAATATATATATATATATATATATATATATATATAATTATATATTATTGACATCAGCATGCATTGGCTAGAACTCAACCAACGATTTCTCTGGCGCGTTCCGCCTTCCTGGGTACGCAGGCTTCCGCATTTGCGCAAACATACGGTTTTGCGATTGCCAGACGATGGGACGCGAGGACAAACATTGCCTACAATGCAAAAGATAGCCTTGCGAAGGACCCAACAATATGCAGTTGCGAAGACCGCAATTATGAATCTCATCTTCGCCGCGCTCCCCATGGGGCCACGAACCGTGCGCGGGGCGTGCCGACATACGTGTCGGGGCACACAACGCGAGCGAAGACGATTGGTCTATGTGCGAGGGACTGAAAGCGAGTGAGTCTGATTGTGGATGAGTCTGCGCGCGCGTGAGTCTACGTGCATAATTGTCGACGCCCATGTCGGCACGCCTCTCACGAGGATCGCGCCCGTTTCCTTCCCGTTTTTCTTCTCCCTCTTTGCCCGTGCACGCCCACGTCCAAGGCTGCGGGCGCGGCGCCGCACTGAGTCCCCGCAACGCGCGCTGGTCGCCCCGAAGGGGTCCCGGCAACGCGCGCGGGTCGTCCGCCGCGCGGAGCAGAGGGAGCGAGCAGGTTGGCTCCCGCCCAAGATGCGCGGCCCGAAAGCGGCCTCAACACGTCGAATACGACGAAAAATTTCCGACAACCGAAAGTCGTTCCATGCGAACTCCGCCACTAGGCCGCCATGCGAGTTCCGCCACGGAGACCTTAGGTGGAGCTCCTTGTGGGGACACGAAACGCTGTACTGGGTGGTGGATGACGCATGCGGGCGGTCCTACTGGGCCCTTCGGTGGAGCCCCCTTTGATGAGGCCACGAAACGTTGTACCGGGTGGTGGATGACGCATGGTGGCGGCCCCGCTGGGGCCTTCGGTGGGGCCCTCTTATGGGGCCACGAAACGCTGTACTGGGTGGTGGGTGACGCATGCGGGCGGCCCCACTAGAGCCTTCAGTGGAGCTCCCTATGGGGCCACGGAATGCTGTGTTGGGTGGTGGATGACGCACGCGGGCGGTCCCACTGGGGCATTCGGATGACGCGCGCGGGCGGTCCCACTGGGCCCTTCGGTAGAGCTCCCTATGGAGTCACGAAGCGCTGTACTGGGTGGTGGATGACGCACGCGGGCGGTCCCACTGGGGCCATCGGTGGAGCCCCCATATGGGCTCATGAAACGCTGTGCTGGGTGGTGGATGACGCACGCGGGAGGTCCCAGTGGAGCATTCGGTGGAGCCCCCTTTATGAGGTCACGAAGCGCTGTACTGGGTGGTGGGTGACGCATGCGGGCGGTCCCACTGGGGCCTTCGGTGGAGCCCTCTATGTGGCCACCAAACGCTGTACTGGGTGGTGGGTGACGCATGCGGGCGGTCCCACTGGAGCCTTCGGTGGGGTTCCTTGTGGAGCCACGAAATACTGTGCTGGATGGTGGATGACGCACGCGGGCGGTCCCATTGGAGCCTTCGGCGGGGCCTTCTATGGGGCCACGAAGCGCTGTGCTGGGTGGTGGATGACGCATGCGGGCGGTCCCACTGGGGCCTTCGGTGGAGCCACCTGTGGGGTCACCAAACGCTGTACTGGGTGGTGGAGCATGCGGGCGGTCCCACTGGAGCCTTCGGTGGAGCTCTCTATGGGGCCGCGAGATGCTGTGCTTGATGGTGGATGACACATGCGGGCGGTCCCACTGGAGCCTTCGGTGGAGCTCCCTATGGGGCCACGAAGCGCTGTACTGGGTGGGTGAAACGCAAGGAGGAAGGAGGAGGGGGAGGAGGAGGAAGGGGGAGGAAGGAGGAGGAAGGAAGAAAGGAGGGAACGCGGGGACCTCTCCAAAACGAGGACCCAACACTACAGGATGGTTCGGAATGAAGCCCACACGCACTGGCTAGAGTTGTACAGACGATTTCTTGGCCACATGTCTGCCATCCTGGGTACGCATGCTTCCGCGTATGCGGAAACATTCGGTTGTGCGCTTGCCAGACGGTGAAACGCGAGGACGGAAGTTGTCTGTGAGGCCGAAAACAACCAATTGGCATCCACACGTAGCGGCTTGAATGTTACCATCGATGTTTTGGCCACGTTTCCGCCCTCTTGGGCATGCATGTTCGCAATTGCGAAAACATACGTTTTTCGTGATTGTCAGACGATGAGGCGCGAGGGCAACTTGGTTTGTGATATAAAGCAGCTTGATATCCACATGTATTGGCCAGAACGTTACCATCGGTTTCGATTCCAAATGTCCGCCCTCCTGGGTACGCATGCGACCGGGAATGCGAACACATACGGTTTTGCTACTGCCAAACGGTGAGGCGCGAGTATTCAAGTTGTCTGTGAGGCCGAACACACACACACACACACACACACACACACACAAGCACACACACACACACATACACGCATACGCACACGCACACACACGCACACCTTGAAATCCGCATGTACTGGCCGCATCGTTACCATCGATTTCTTGGCCGCGTGTCTGCCCTCCTGGGTACACATGCTTCCGCGATTATGAAAACACTTGTTATTTAATCGCTTCGCTCATTCCGCCGGCCCGTATTGGTGCACGGCTGTCGAGTGCCCGTGTGATCGTTGTCAATGGGGTGTTGCTGGGTCGTTTTGTTGTTTCTGGATGGCTGGCTTTGGGTGGTTACGCAGGCGGGAACCATCGGTGTTGGAGCTCTCTTGGACCGATGTGGGCTCCTCCTGGAGCGTTTTCGGGCTCCTGAAACCCTCTTGGGCTGAATTCGTTGAAAAATCGTGGAGCTATCTTGGACCCATGTGGGCTCCTCCTGGAGCGTTTTCGGGCTCCTCCTCAACCCTCTTGGGGTGAATTCGTTGGTAAATCTTGGAGCTATCCTGGACCCATTTGGGCTCCCCCTCGAGCGTTTTCGGGCTCCTCCTGAAACCTTCTTGGGCTGAA
Organism: Prorocentrum cordatum; assembly: GCA_963575745.1. NCBI lineage: Eukaryota > Dinophyceae > Prorocentrales > Prorocentraceae > Prorocentrum > Prorocentrum cordatum. The sequence goes on from CAUYUJ010014407.1 coordinate 153,049, forward strand.
TTCGTTCAAAAATCTTGGAGCTATCTTGGACCCGTGTGGGCTCCTCCTGGAGCGTTTTCGGGCTCCTCCTGAAACCCTCTTGGGCTGAATTTGTTGAAAAACGCATAGGACAGAATGTATTCTCGCTTATGGGGGCTTTCTCGGGAGGCTTCTTGGTGGCCGCTAGAGGAGTCTTGACAGCGTCGTGGCCCGTGTGGAAGCCTGTTGCCAATAGGGGCTCTTTTGGGAGGCCTCTTGGTGGCCTCGTGGGGACTCTTGAACGCGTCGGGTCGTTGGCATTTGCTTGCGTGCTGGAGGGGGCTTTGGGGGAGCCTCTTGGGGCCGCTGGGGGGCCTCTTCAGCGTCGCTTGGGGGCCTCCTGAGGGCCTCTTGGGAGCTTTTGGGGCCTCTCAGGGGCCTCTTGAGGCCTCCTGGGGGCTTCTTAAGGCCGAGGGTTCGAAGTTTTGTTTTGTGTTCCCCCTTTGGGGCATCGCTTGGGGCCCTCTTGGGCCCCTCTTGGGCCGTCTTGGATGCCTCTGGGGCTGTCTTGGAGCCCTCTTGGGCCATCTTGGGGCCTTCTTGGGAGCTTCTTGGGCCCTCTTGGGGCGATCTTGGGGGCCTCTTGGGCCGTCTGGGAGCGTCGGGAAGCCGAAAAGATGGACACGCCAAAATCTGCCCAAAACGTAAGGAAAAGTAATGATTTTTGCCTCTTGGGGCCCTCTGGGGAGTGCTCTTGGAGGCCTCTTGGGGCGTCTGGGGGCCATCTTGGGCGTCTTGGAACGATCGTGTGGCATCTCGGAGCACTCTTGAACCATCTTGGAGGGCTCTTGGCGGCCTCGTGGCCCTTCTTGGGGCTCTCTGGAGGGCCACGGGGGCGGCGCCCAGGAGGAAAACCATCTCTGATCCGAGTCTGCCGGGGATCGCCCGGGGTACTTTTCGTCCGGGGACCCCCAGGGGCCGCCCCGCGCGCGCGAAGTAGAAGTATTATTTAGCAGGTACCAGAGATCTTAGCACGCCTCTGGCCCGTTGGGCCGGCGAATTGCTATTGCCAGACGATGGGGCGCGATGACAAACGTGGTTTCTGATGAGACACAACCATTTGAAATACACATGTACTTGATAGAAATGTACAACTGATTTCTTGGCCTCATTTCCGCTTTCCTGGGTGCGCATGTTTCCGCACATGCGAAAACATGTGGTTGCGTCGTTGCCAAACGAAGCACGAGGGCAGAAGGTGTGATGTCAGAGTGAGGGGGCCGAACGGTCATTCACTATCCCTGGGTGCGTGGCTGAAGTGGAATTCCGCGGTGCGGATTCTCATTGTTGTTGTTGTTGTTTGTTGTTGTTGTTGTTGTTATTGTTGTTGTTGTTGTTGTTGTTGTTGTTGTTGCTGTTGTTGTTTGTTGTTGTTGTTTGTTGTTGATGTTGTTTGTTGTCGTCGTTCCACCCGCAACCCGGCCCGCGACCCACCCGCGACCCAACCCGCGACCCCCCCCCCAACCCACCCGCGACCCACCCGCGACCCACCCGCGACCCACCCCGCGACCCCACCCGCGACCCACCCCGCGACCCACCCCGCGACCCACCCCGCGACCCACCCCGCGACCCACCCGCGACCCACCCCGCGACCCACCCCGCGACCCACCCGCGACCCACCCGCGACCCACCCGCGACCCACCCGCGACCACCCGCGACCCACCCCGCGACCCACCCGCGACCCACCTTCGACCCAAACCACGTTCAAGGTACAAACCACCATTTTCGGCGCCTGCGGCGGGCTTTTTTTGCATTCCTTCCAGGTGGAGAGCCCGCGACCCACCCCGTGACCAACTCGCGACCAACCCGCGACCCAAACCACGTTCAGGGTACAAACCACATTTTTCGGCGCCTGCGGCGGGCATCTTCTGCATTCGTTTGCCCACCCGCGACCACGTTCAGGGTACAAACCACATTTTTGGGCGCCTGCGGCGGGCATCTTTTGCATTCGTTCCCTGTGGAGAACCCGCGGCCCACCCGCGACCCAAACCACGTTCAGTGTACAAACCAATTTGTTTGGCGCCTGCGGCGGGCTGCTTTTGCATTTCTTCCAGGTGGAGGGGGAGAGCCCGCGATCCACCCGCGACCTAAACCACGTTCACTGAACAAACCAATGCCGCACAAGCGCGGCGGCGGTTTGTTGCATGCCGTCTGAGCCCGCAAGGACCTCTTCAAGCCCCGCGCATCCACACCAGCCCGCCCAGCAACTTTGCACTGGCGAGTTGCCTTGATCAGAGAAGGCGGGGGGGAGCATAAAGTGGAACAAAAGATTGCGCTGCAGTTCTCTTGGGAAAAGAGGGGGAGGCAGGAGGAGTAAACAGGGGACGGGGAGAACGCGGAAGAAGAGAGGATGTAAGAAGATTGTGGAACCACAAAAGGAGGAGGAGCAGGAGGACGAGGAGGGGGAGGAGGGGGAGGAGGAGGACGAGGGGGAGGAGGGAGAGGATGATGATGATGGACGACAATGGGAGGACGATGGTGGAGGCCGATGAGGGGGAGGACGACACTGGGAGGACGATGGTGAAAGGACGAGGGGTGGAGAGGGAGGACGAGGAAGAAGAGGAGGAGGACGAGGTGGGGGAGGAGGATGACGATGACGATGAGGACGAGGACGAGGAAAAGGAGGAGGAGGAGGAGGAGGAGGAGGAGGAGGAGGAAGAGGAGGAGGAGGAGGAGAGCGCCATCGACAAGGAAGGTGGGGGCCACACGGTCCGCCGGCTCGACAACGCCCGCGTCGCCCGCGCCCGCCCCCTCACTCTTATCCGCAATTGCGGGGTGCTACGTATGATATCTGAATGTATTGATTAGAATGTTATCAACGATTTCTTGGCCACATCTCCGCTCTCCTGGGAGCGTGCGTGTTCCTCTGCGTCTTTTGCGGCGAACGTCAACTGTTCTCTATTTCCACAAGATGCAGGATTTTCAGATAGAGGTTATGACGCTCCGGAAAAAACGATGTATAGTTAGGATTCCGGTGTAAAAAAGTTAAACCGCCCAGGCCTGTCACCAGCCTGTAGCGGGAGCATCTCTATTGGATCTCAATTGAGTTCCAATAGATCATTTGGGGTACCACAAGGATAAAAATAGGACGCCATCCGGGGCACAATATGAGTCAAAGAGGATCGGTTTTCGTTGAGTTACAGTTGGGTCCTGGTGGGATCCCAGTGGTATGCCCGTATGAATCGAAAAGGAAGGGTTCCGAGTAGATTCCAATGCGATACCCTCCGTTTTCGCCAATATTGTCTTGGTGCGATTCCAAGAAAGACGGTTCCTATTGCTTTCCAATAAGACCCACAAGGATGCCCATTGGGCTTCCATATAGTACCGCCAGTGCGTTTCCCGCAGCATTCCGATTAGAAGGTTCCCCGATTGTAATACAATTGGGCGTCCAATCGGTTTCCTCTAGGAAGGGCCCCAACGGGTTTCAATAGGAAGCACCCCTATCGGATTCCACTAGGACACCCGTAGACCCCATATCGAGGAATCTTGTTGGATACCAATGGGATTTATCTGGTACCAACCGGTTCCCAGTGGGAAGGGCGCCAATAGGATTCTTGTTGGATACCATTAGGAATCTGCCACTTCACAGGGTTTCGCTTCAGACGGGCCACTTTACAACTAACACGCTTCAGAGAGCGCAGTGTCTCCCTCACGTGGACCAACGGAGATTTCGGACATTGGAGAACACGTGTCGCTTGTGTGCGTTTACTCGCTGGGTTGTAAAGTGGCCTTCCTGGTTGTCAAATGCCCCTCTGGGAGAACCCATGCTGGTTGCAAAATGCTGTAAAGCGCCCCATATGGTTGTAAAGTGGCCGCTCTGGTTGCAGTGTGACCCACACGCCCGCTTCCGCCCCCAGGGGCCTGGGCCTGGACCCTGCCCCCGGGCACCCCCTCCGCTGTCGGATAGCGGCGATCATTCTCACGGCGCGCGCCTCCTCCGAGGAGGGAGGGGGAGGAGGAGGGGGGGGAGGAGGAGGAGGAGGAGGAGGAGGAGGCGGAGGAGGAGGAGGAGGGAGGAGGAGGAGGAGGAGGGGAGGGAGGAGGAGGGGTTTCTTGTCTCCTCCCCTCCTCCTCCTCCTCCTCCTCCTCTCCTCCTCCGCCCTCTCTCCTCCTCCTCCTCCTCCTCCTCCTCCTCTCTCCTCCCCCTCCTCCTCCTCCTCCTCCTCCTCCTCCTCTCCTCCTCCTCCTCCTCCTCCTCCTCCTCCTCCTCCTCCTCCTCCTCGGGTGGTCGGCGCGGGCGCGGCGCCGCGCGGCGCGAAGCTCTGACCCCTATCGTGTTGAGAGAAATCACGACGGAAGGTCTTGGTATTGCCAGGGGCCCTCACTGGGCGCTGGGGCTCTCGAAAAATGGCCCGGGATGCAGCGACGGCCCCGGGGAAGTGGCCGACAGACCTCTGGGGATCGGCGTCGCGAAGAAAAAAAACACAGCGTCGGAGGTTTGGGAACGTTTACGGTCGGAATATTTGGCTTAGCGTGTCGCGCGATTTGGCCCACCATGTTTCGGCGCGGCACGCTATCCACTTCCCGGTCCCCACGCGTCCACGTTTCGAGCCTTTCCCGGCCTCCCGCCCGCGACACGGCATCCGCTTGCAAGGCATGGCGCGACGCCGGGGCCGCCGCCGCGGCACGCCAAGCAAACACTCCCGACCGTGGCTGGGCGGCCGGGGAGGACGAAGACGAAGAGACGAGCCGCACTCCGCGCCCAGGCAGCGCGTGGCCAGGCGGCGCCCCGCTGCAGGCCGCTCCGCCGTGGCCCACCGTCTCTTCGGCCCATCCTGCCCGCGCACCCAGCCTCGACCTGAGGCGTTTAACAAAGGGCCTCGCCTTCGAGGATCGAAGGGGTTGCCACCTCTTCCTCGGCGGAAGCTTCGGCCACGCGCAGAGGGGGGTAGGGAGAGGGGGAAGGCTTCTTAGAGGCACCCCTGCTTCGTGGAAGGCGCGGGCCTTGTCTGTAGATGTAGGCCCACCCCTTCTAAGGATCGGGGGAGCGTAAGACCCAGGTTTGCCAGGACTCGGGTTCGCCATCGTTTTTGACGACCGCGACTCGGATTTTGACGAGTAGGAGTTTCGTGGGATGTCTGCAGCGGGAGGAATCGTCAAGATGCAGGCTCGGCCTCGTCATTTTTTTGACGACCTCGTCGGGGATTTCCGAGTCCCCTGTACCTGGGTCTTACGCCCCCCTGAAAGGAGCAGAAGCCTTCCCCCCTCCCCCGAATTACCCCATGGTGTGCGACGCCAAGAGCTGGCAGAAGCAGAACGAGGGCTCGCTCCGCCGGCGGAAGCCCGCGGAAGGCCAGCAGAAGCCAGCGGAGGTAGAGATGCGTCCCCAAACCTCCTCTTTCTCCGCCTTTGCCCTCCTGCCAACCCTCCTCCTCCTCCTCCTCCTCCTCCTCCTCCTCCTCCTCCTCCTCCTCCTCCTCTTCCTCCTCCTCCTCCTTCTCCTCCTCCTTCTCCTGCCCCTGCTCCTGCTTCTTCTCCTCCTCTGGAGAGTTGGCAGCCTTTTGGGGCTCCGGGTTTCCGGAATCTGCCACCTCTCGCCAGGAGCGAAAGAAGGGCGTACACGTACATGAATCCACGCTGGCTTCGAGAGCACGCACTGCACAACTGTTCGTATAACGCGGCCGTTCTCGTGGATCGAGGGGCCGCGTTCATGTACATAGCTGGGCGCGTACGTCCTTTGTGGGCTCCCTATCTCGCCGCGGCCCCGGCTCTCTCGGAAGGCCCGAGGCGGTGCGGTGCTGACACCGTCGGGCGGGCCAGCAGTGACCGCGCCGTCGGGCTCGAGCTTCGAGGTGATCGGGCGCGTTCGTCGGTTCCCGCCGGTATCCAGCAATTGCGCCTCGCCGAGGACGTTCCGCGGGTGCCTGAATGGTCCCGAACGACCGCCAGAACCGAAAACCGGTGGGTACCGACAGGGAAGGGGGAAATTGGCCCAGGGCCATCGAGAATGAACCCCTAACCTTAATATCACAGTGAAGACGTGGCCTCACTGAGGCCCCCGCCTTTGCACCACCTGGACGGTCTGGCTCGATACATCTGCTGACAGAATCCCCTCATCCCTAATGCGGCCCTCCTAACTTGGAGGTTCAGGAGGGGAAAAAACACACAGACACAATTAATCATGGACACCCAGGAAAATATGGGAAAATATGGGAAGTGGGGGGGGAGACAGAAACCCAGGAAATATAGGAAAGTGTGGGGAATCCTTCTAGTTGTGTGTATTCATTTGTGTGTCCTGGGGCCCCTTCAGAGGTCCCCTGCCAGAGGATCAGGGGGGCCCCCTGGAGCATCGAGCCCCCGTCGGCCATGCCTCGCCAAGCGGGGCCCGGACGCCCCGCCGCGCCCCAGGGGGACGTCCGGCTTCGCGCTGTCGGGGGCCTGCCGCCGGTCTGTCGGCAGTGCACCGCCGATTCCAGAAGCCAACGTTCCGCCTATGTTGCTCCCATCGCATTTGAGGACCACATCCAGGAAATAAGTTCGAGCACCCGAAAGAGTGTCGAGGGAGCGTCGAAAGAGTGTCGGACGAGTGTCTCCCAGGGCCCGACACGTGAAAGCCCTCGAGTTTCCGTACTTTGTGGCTGCTCGACAGTCTTTCTGGTGGTCGAGGCTAAAGTAGGTTGGAGCATCATGACGTTCCGCCCGTGAGCAGGTCCTCCTTTGCAGTCGACCCACCTGGTAAGGATGGGCAACCTTCCCAAGGGTACCCTTGCCTCCTTCCCTCCTCGGCCCATCCGTGGCCACTTTCGCTGGCCGCGCCCCGCTCGAAAAGCTTCGAAGTGGCCTTCCCAGGCCCTTGCATCCTCATCGTGCATCCTTATGATACGGGTCGACTGTATCTTTCCCCCTCGGATGCAGGGTCGCCGCAGGGTTTGGGGCCAGCCGCCGTGTCTCTCGGGTGGCCCCAAGAGCGGTGCGGCGACGGACGCGCGGTGAGATCTCTGCGGATTCCGAGGTCACCACGCGGCCTGTCGCTGTGGGGACCGCGAGTCCTCGACCTCCGCCGCTTCTCCTCCCGCCCCGAAACATCGGAGCACGGGCCGTGCCGGGCCCCGGGGAGGTCCGACGGGGGGGCCACGGACGGGCCCCGGGAGGCCCACGGACGGGCCCATGGGGCGTAGGATCCACACGAACGTTGGTCAGCCACGCGCAGAGGGGGCTGGGGGGACGGGGGGAGGGCTTCTTGGAAGCACCCCCTGCTAAGCAGAAGGCGCGAGCCTCATCTATGGACGAGAGGCCGGCGCCCCCTGAGGAGCAGCCTCCTCCTAGGAAGCCCCCCTAAAGCAGGGCCAGGATCGGGACAAATCGCTCCGGGGCGTTCCGGAGCGCTCTCAGAGCGTTCCGGAACGCTCTGGAGCGGCCGCGGCGCCCTATACATCCTCCAAACCCGCCGATTCTCAGAGATTTCGAGTTCTCCCGATCCGATTTTGTCCCGATCCTCGCGTCGTTTACCCCCCCCCCCTCCACCCCCCTGTGCGCGCCGCCAGGTTGGGGCCCCGAGAGCTCTGGAGTCCCCCACGCACTGGGAGCAGGAGGCCTCTGAGGTCTGGGCATGCCGCCCCCCCGCTGCGGCTCCCGGGAGCCAGGCGGCGGCGGCGGCAGCGGGCGCTGCTGCACTGTCGTGCCTCGCCGGGGTCGGTCTCTCCCAGACTCAGGAGGGGAAAAAACACACAGACACAATGAATCGTCGACTCCCCAGAAAATATTGGAAAATATGGGAAGTGGTGGGGAAGACAACAACCCAGGAAATATGGGAAAAGATGGGGCATATGTTTATTTGTGTGTATTTGTTTGTGTGTCCCAGGGCCCCTTCACAGACGTGGATGCTGCACCCTCCGGCGCTCCTGTTTCTCATGCTTACAGCTGCACTTGGCGGGCCACTCGTTGGGGAACAGGAAGCACCAGCAGGAGCAGAGAGAGAGTGTAATTACAGGACCTCTCGTGGCAGCACTGTAGCTGCAGTGGCGGCCGTTGTTGTGGCTGCATGCTTGGTGGTGTGCAGCTCCAGCATCGAAGGTTGTAGCAGATGGTAGGTCTGACAGATGCTTGGCGTTCTGTAAATTGTTTGGGCCCTCCACTCTCCCCCACTCTGCCCTCCTCCTCGTCCTCCTCCTCCTCCTCCTCCTCCTCCACCGGTTGCATGCTCGAGCCTCGCCCTGGGCGAACTGTCCCTACGCTGGCCCAACGCAGTAGGCTGCGCCGAATAGCAGTGGCCGCGGCGCGCCGTGCGGAGACGCTCGAGGAATTTACTGTGTGGGTGGCCGGTGAGCCAGGCGGGTCAGTCACAGGGCTCCGGTCGCGTTCTTTGTCGGACCGAGGTGGGCACGATGCGCCCCTGATGTCAGGTTTGGGAGTCCAGAAATTCTCGGCCTCGTCCTCCTCCTTTCCTCCTCCTCCTCCTCCTCCTCCTCCTCCTCCTCCTCCTCCTCTTCCTCCTCCACCTGTTCGTCTTCAAAGCGTTGTAGTGTCTGGCCTTGCCGAGCCTGTTCTGAGCGGGATACCGAGAAGCCTCTCGAGCATGGTCGGTTGCAGGGGACTCCGCTGTCGCATTCTCTTCCAAGTTACGTAATCAGTCGTGGGTGTTTGCAGCTCTTCGGGTCAGCCGATGCTTATCAGCCAATATTTGGCACTGTGGCTTGATGTTTTGTCAACGGTGGCGCATGTGCTTGATGATTGGCTTCGGGCCAGGGTATGAGACCTTGACACGCTGACAGGGTTATCCTCACTCGCTTCTTCCTTCCATCCCCGTTTTCTTCTTAGCGCTATCAATATTAGTTGTCTTACTTGTATGATTACTCGTGTCCTCCTCCCTCCTCCCTCGTGCTGCAACTGCATTGTCGAGTTCCCGTTCAGGCCACGGTTCATAGCATGAGTTTGCCTATTGCAGGTCGGCTTGTGCGGTGTTCCCGATGTATGTGTTCATTCGCAATGTGGTTGTGTTACCCGCGATGTTTTGCGTGGAGAAATTGGTTGCATTGAAAAATTGTACGTTTGCAGTGGCAGTGGCATTTAAAGACGCAAGCGAATATATTTACGCAGAGTGGGCGGGGGCTACGGTGGGGAAGTAAGGTTGCTTTCGTGAGGTTACGACCACGGTCTCTTAGAGTAGCCCGGGCCAAAGTGATAATGTTAAAGTTGCAATTGCAATACCCGCGATAGTATCTTGAGTTCCTCATCCTCCTCATATTCCTCCCCCTCATTTCCCCCTCGCCGTCCAGCTCCGCATACCTGTTTTTCCGTCGCCCTCCTGAGCTGCCTACTGCGGTGCCTTTCGGTGCGCTGTCCAAGCATTCGCAGGAAGACCGATGAGTGCGCCTTTCGAGCTTGCAGAGGGGACGGCCCTCACATTGTTTATACCTTCTCGGCGAAGCGTATGCTGCGTGGGCCCACCTCAGAGAGAAGGAGCTGTAGTCTTTGTTGTGGAGTTGCCCGTCAAGGGAATGCAAATCAAGGGGCCCGTGATTCATTGGCGACTGCTCGTGGGTAAGGACTTGGGTTGCGGTAAATACCGTCCCCTGCATGCTATGCGTTGGCTGCATGCCAGTTTGATTGAATTCTCGGTTCGGTTATCTTCCTCCCCCGTTCGATTCGATTGGGTTCGTTTTGCGACCCAAAGTCTGGTGGACCCTCCTCTTCGCGTGAAGAACGTTTCTGACCCCTTTCCTGATTTTTGTCGTCTTTTGGCAGAACTGGTTAGGACTGGTTGCACGGCTCCCTCTTGCACGGCGCCTGTGCGGATCGAGTGGGCAATCTTGGTAGTGCAGCAGCTCTCGACAGCTGTACCGCCCACTACGGTGGCCAGGCACGCAGGGATTGGAGCTCATGGCTGCTTCAGAATATAGGGAGTGGGGGTCGCCGTGCCCACGCTTATTCTAAGGACCATCAGGCTTTTAAGCCCTCAGCTCCAAGGGAAGCGTGATTTCGGAGCCTCAGGCCCTTCTCAGGGATGAAGCGACTAGGTTTCGAGGCCATTGGGAGGCCCGAGCTACGCCTTCCCGACTGAACAGCTTGTTGTGGGATTCCCTCCCGCTGATTCCCATCAGCACCCTCAGTCAGGTTTCAGAAACGTTTGTCCATAGGTCGTCCGTGCGACCGCAGGCCGCGCACGCCGCCCAGGCCCGCCGCGGCTTCAGGTGACCGCAAGCCGCGCACGCCGCCCAGGCCCTTCAAGAAGGCCCGCAGTGGCCAGCCCTGAGGAAGTGGGCAGTGCGGGCCTGGAGGACGGATTTCGCATGCGTCGCGTGTCTGCCTTATCCGACGGGGCTCCGGAAGCCCTGGCGAGCCTCGTGAGGCTCCTGGAGCCCGCCGGGGCGGTTGCCGCCCCGGCTTCGCGCGCGGCGAGCGCTGCGCCGCTCCCGAGGCCCACCTCTGGATCTCGTCCAGCAGGCGTCTTCCCCAGAGTGTACAGTCGGGGCCCTGAACAAGGAACCCTTTTCGTTTGGGAGGGGCTCCGCGTTCCTTCAGTGCTGCACAGCTTGCCTCAGGCTTTCCCCATGCATTCGATCGGAAATCGAAGGCTAACTTATGGAAAAGGGGCCTCGTTCCTTATTTATGGTTCCTTAGGTCAACTCCCCGACTGTACCGGCTCCGGGGCAGGTGCCGCAGGGAGTTCGCCCTCGCCTGGAAGGGCGGCGCACACGCGCCCGTGCCGGACCCCCGGGCTGCACCAGTCGGCCAGCAAGGCGCTGTCTGGAGGCAGGCGGCCAGGTCACTGAGCAGGCTCGGTCTCGGTCTCCGTCGGCCTGTGCCCTACCGTGGAGTTTCGTGGCGCATGACGAGGGGATTCCTCCTGAGATTGGCTCTGAAATGCGAACGCCATGGGTCAGCCACGCGCAGAGGGGGGTGGGGGGAGGGGGGAGGGCTTCTTAGAAGCACCCCTGCTTCTTAGAAGGCACGGGCCTTACCTACAGATGTAAGAATGGCGCCTTCTAAGAAGCAGCCTCCTTCTAAGAAGCCCCCCCTCCCTCCACCCCCTTGTGCGCGCCGCCAAATGGGCTTCTGCCAGCGATTACCGCTTTTTGCTCAGCAGGGTACACGTGTGTTCGCCGTCGGTGCTCGCTGGAGCCGTTTCGCATCCGACGCATGCTCGCGTCGGCATCATTGTAGGACGTAGTTTTGCGACCACCCACAGTCGCATCTTTGCCCTCGACGGGCTCAACTCTTCAGTGGTTCCTCCTTCGCTCTCGCTCGACGCCTACACCGACGATGCGGGGGTCAAGTGGGCGGCTGAGGACAGGGAGGTGGCTAGAAGTTGTTGCGAGTTTGCCTCAAACCTCGAGTCGGTTATGGGGGGGCATGTTGCAGGCTACGATCGCCTTGGACGTAATTGGCTTGGCCTCGTCCTCGAAGTCTCTCCCCCGCCTGGTGGAGCGCAGGCTATGGAGTTTGCCTGGCCAGCACCAAGAATCCATCGTAAATCTCGGCATAGATGATGCTGCTGCTGACGCCCTTCAGGACAGAGGGCGCGACGCTCGAGCTAAGCTTCGCGCTGCCCGCGCTGGACGGCGCGCTGGCCGGCATGGGTCGCAGCGGGCCGTTCTAGGACGCAGGGCGATAAAACTATGTGACGAGCCTTCTGCCAGGTCTAACCCACTGCAGTGAAGTTCACGGTTGCAGCGACGGTGAATTGTTTAAGGTTCGTAGGATGCGCGCGTCTACGATGAAACCCATTTCGGGGGGCGGGAGTTTGACCATCTTAAGCAGACTCGAAGGGGGCACCGCCTGGTTCGGAGCGGCGCCCCCGATCACCCGACGGTCGAAGGAAGTCTGGGCGCGACGCATTCGCGCGTCTGACCGCGTTTTAACTCCAGTTTAGCTCCGTTCCGCGTGGAACGATAGTTGTCCTAGCGCTGGACGCGACGTAAAGTTGGGGGCCCCGTCCGTGCGCTGAGGCTTCCGGTGGAAAGGGTTGGCTGGATGATGCCCTCCCCTCACGCGTTGATCAGCAGCCTTGGGGCCCAGCACACTCTCACCCCCCCACCCCCCCTGCCCTCTCGAAAAAGCTTTGGGGGGGGGCGGCGGAGGAGTCTCGAGCGAGAAGCCGCCAGCAAGCACGGCGGAGGGAGGGCCCGCCCAGCGTTTTGTCTTGACGCGGTTTCTTCGGCCCACGGGTCCACGACACTCACTGCTCGCCAGGGAGGAATCACCAGGCGCATGGTCCGCCAAGGACTTCGTCCTCCCGCCCGCGCAAGAGCCACGGGATACGATGCGCCCGACGAGCGCCTGCTCTGCCACGCACCCAGCGGCACGATTTCTTCATCGTTTGCGGCAGTGCCCAGCAGCAGAGGGGAAGAGGAAGTCCATCCTGAAGGAGGATGTCTCATCTGCTGTTCTAAATGACCCCGGCGCCTGCAGCGAACTTGCCTTTGTCTCAGGTCTGTTCGAACAACCCCGAGATGCGCCCCACCCCCGCCCCCATTCTTACAGCTGGCGAAGACGATGGGCCCGACGGAATCTGTTGAAAGCGTTTTCCCAACAATTCTACTGCCGGGGGTCTTGCCGCGCCCGCCCGACGGCTCGCGCGAGCTCCAGGGCAAAGCTGTCCTGCATGGCTCTTGCGTGAAATCTCTGGTTCGGGACGCGTGCCGCGCGGGATGGGGCATCGCCTGTTTCGGCCCTGGAGGGAGTTTTCTAGCCATGGCGCACGGGCCTGCGTGGAGCAGCTGTCCGCAGACACCAGGCGGGAGAGTTTTCCGCCCACGCCGTTTGCGGCGCACTGCTGGCCAAGCCCAGCGATGTTGAGGCGACTGCGCCAATGTGGTTGGCATGCACGCTCTTCTCGATCACGCGCGCATTTCGCCTGACCGACCGCATGGGGGGCCAGCGACACAGGGGCGAGCGTCGGAGGGGAGCAACTCTTGGCTTTGAAAGAAGGTCCAGGCGCACCGGGCCCTTGACGACCTGAATCTCTCTCCTGGCGAACGTGAACTCCGAGTCGGCAACGATTGAGCCGATCGCAGAGCCAAACTCGGAGCGGCATGGCACATGTCCGCTGCTCCTGAGATCTCGGCTGGCCTCGATGCGTCGGTTTCATGGTCTGAGTATACCGTCTGGCTGGCTGCAGAGGTGCCCCCGACGTGACCCAGGGCCGACTTGTCCGAGGTCCCTCGGTCCAACCCGCGAGCTCCTCACGAGGCCTCTGGTCGCCACGCGTGGGCCTGATCAGGCCCGCCCGGCGGCACTGAGCGTACTCGGCAGTGCTCGACTCGTTTCCGCGCCGAGCGCAGTCCCAGTCACAAGCTGCCCTTCCCCAGGCCGCTGCGCTGCGACCCCTCAGATCAACGCGCAGCAGCCTCGGGATTTGAATCACACATGCGTAATGTATGGCTGTTCGAGCGGCTCTTTCGTGGCCGTTTGCACGGAGTGCAGATGTCATACGTCTGGCGCTCGGCTTGCCTAGCTCGGAGAGCTGTGCTCGGGGCGGAGGAAGGGCCCCGAGACATGCAAAGACAAGCATAACCAAGACTCTTGGAACAGGGCTGCAATGGACTACATCGAAAAGAAAAGGGGGGCCACTTTGCTCTCAGACACCTTCAGCTCGCTTTAGTCATGCAGCGTGGCCGTCGTGCTCAACAAATCCTCCAGTTCCGCAATGTTTCACAGAACCCTTACCACGACTCGCCCTCCTGTGCTTAGGCAAAGGCTCTGTCGCTGATCGCGTTTGGTTCGTTAGCTGCGTTTCTGTGTTTGCAGCATCCAGACCCACGGGCGCGGTGTCAAAGTTTTCCAGACAAGTGTGATTGTCCGTGTGTTTAAATGTTCACCATATATGGGGTTCCCCTTCCCCGCGTTGCGCGTATTGCTTGGCTAGTTGATTGCACTTGTTTGGTTGTGTTTGCTCGTGTGCATTGATTGGCTGCGTTTGCTGGTTTCCCTGTGTTCGGTTGTTTGCGCTGGCTTTGCCGGGTGGTCTAACACTGCTTATTCGTTTGCCTGCGACTTCTGCTTAGCTTGCGTTTGCTGGTTTGCGCCCATATGCCCGCCGTGACTCACGCGCGTTCGTGCCGATCTGCTTGCCTGCTCGTTCCCACCGCGCTGCGACGTGCGTGCACGAACGGCGTGCGCCTGCCAGTCGGCGTCCATGCGCATCCGCGGCCTGCTTTGCCGACTCGCCTGCCCGATCGCTCCCACGTGCTGTCTCTGCGGCTCTGCGCCTGCTTGCCAGCGCCCGTGCGCATCCGTAGCCTTGACTGACCCAGACCCCCGACGTCATGAATTTTTCATGACGTCGACCCCCAGCGGTCTGGACCCATTCCCCGGGACCGGTTTTTCGTCCTGAGTCGTTGTTTGACGGTCCCGAGGTCCGGTAAGGGCCCCCGGAGGCCAAAAATAATGAAAAACCTCCCGTCGTGATTTTGTTCATGACTCGAGGGGGTCTGGGGAAGCCAGCCGAGGTGGCCCCCCAACCCGGCGCGGACGCGCCCCCCGCGCGATGGCTGGCGTCGGCCCGCTGGTGAGCGGGCCCGTGCTGGCCGCCGCGGCGCCCGCGGCCCCACGGCGCCCGCGGCCCCCCGCCGCTCTGCCGTGGCCGAGGCCTGGCCGCCCCGGCGCGGCCTCCTCGGGCCGGCTCGGCGCCCCCGCGGCGGCCGCGCTCTGCGCGGGGGCGGGCCGCGCCGGGCGCCCGCGCCGCGCCGGGCGAGGGCTCCGCAGAGGCGCCCGCGCGGGGTGGCGCCGGCGCCTCGCGGCCAGGGCGGCCAGCGCCGTGGCAGAGCCCGAGGTCCTCGATTGCGCGTTCGAGCGGCCTCTTCGCCGGAGCGACCTGCGGTGCGGGCCCCGAAGGGGGCCCCCCCGGCCGCCGAAGGGCGAGGCGCCAGCAGCGGGTCGCGCGCGGGGCGGTGCCTCCAAGGGGCCCCCCCTCGGCCGCGCACCAGAGGTCGCTCTCGCCCAGGGTCGCTCGTGCGCGTGGCCGAGAGGTGGAGGGGGCCAAGCCGGGGGGCGGCGTGCCGTGGTTGCAGAGGCACCTGATCGGCCTCGAGCAGAGGGATCGGGGGGCAGCGTCGAGAGGCGGAGGGGATGGGCCCAGGGGGAGCGACAGCCGAGGCCGCGTCAGAGGCAGCTTTCGAACGGTGTCGGAAGTCGCTCCAAAGTTTTCGATGCCCCCGATGGTTACCATCCGCTGCGCCTTGTCGAGGGCGTCCCAGGGTGCTGGAATCGTCCCGAATGCATCAGCCCAATCGCCGCCGATAGGGGCCCGACAGCCCACCCCGCCCAGGAACGCGCGGATTCGCTCTCGCGGGCATATCACCGATCCATCGGCGATGGAACGCCGATTCTGGGTCGATGGTTCCCCCATGAACGGGCCCCCTGGTTCCCCTCAAAGGATCCAGGGGCCATCGAGGAGTGTTTCTTCGCGGCGGTGGCGGAGCGCGGGCTGGTTTTGTACAAGAAGCAGCAGGAGGCCATACGGGAGATCTTCGCTGGCAACCACGTGGCCTTGAGCACCCCAACGGGCAGCGGGAAGTCGTTGGTTGGCACCGCAATGCTGTTCCGAGCCGTGGCGGAGGGGCGCAGGGCATATTACACTTGCCCCATCAAGGCGCTGGTGAGCGAGAAGTTCTTTGATTTGTGCAGGGATTTCGGCCCGCAATTCGTAGGTATGACGACGGGCGACGTCTCTATCAATCAGACGGCGCCAATCATCTGCTGCACCGCGGAGGTCCTCGCGAACGTCGCGCTGCGGGATGGGCCAGTCGCCCGGGTGGACTTTGCCGTCATGGACGAGTTCCACTATTACGGCGATGCCTCCCGCGGCTTTGCATGGGAGCTGCCTTTGCTGCGCTTGCCACAAACGACATTCCTGCTCATGTCCGCGACGATGGGCGACAACCCTGGGCTTTTCGCCATGGTGCAGTCGCTCACAGGAGTCCCAGTCAGTGCGGTCTCCTCCACCGACCGCCCAGTGCCGCTGGACTGGGCCTACAGGGAGCTCAAGGTGATCGACGCCGTGGCAGAGCTGGTGCTGGAACAGAAGACGCCGATCTACGTGGTGAACTTCACCCAGCGAGACGCGGCCGAGCTGGCCAGCAAGCTGGTAATTGAGGAACAAAGAATGACATAAACATAAATTTTCGGAGGTCCGCGCGGATTTCTCGGATCGGCGCTGGAGCCTCCCTGGCGGCGCCTCAGGCGCCGCCCCTGGCGCGCTCCGCGCGCCAAGAAGGGGGAATGCTGCGCCGATTCGAGCAATCCGCGCAGGCCCCCAAAGGTTTGTGCTCATGCATGCCATTATTGCGAAGGCCTTGATTATGGCCGGTGCCGCCGACCCCGAAGGGAAACGACGACGACGACGACGACGACGACGACGACGACGACGACGACGACGGCGCTCACGAGCCCTCGTGGGGGCCCTTGTGGGCCTTGCTATCTGTTCCCCGAGGTCACCCGCCGCGAGATCATCGCGCTCAGCGCCGAGCAGAGGGCGGAGCTCGACGCGGCCGTCGCCGACGTGCGCTTCGACTCGCCCTACGGCGCCGAGGTGCGCCGGCTGCTCGGCCAGGGCGTGGGGCTCCATCACGCGGGCCTGCTGCCCAAGTACCGGCTGCTGGTGGAGCAGCTCGCGCAGCGCGGCCTGCTGACCGTCATCTGCGGCACGGACCTCGGGGAGCCAAGGATCGCATGCTCGTGCGCGTTGGGCGGCAGCAGCTCGTCGATGGGAGCAGCTGTAGCCCCACGAGGTCCGCGCGGATCTCATGGCTCGGCGCTGGACCCCCCCTCCCCGGCGCGCGGAGCGCGCCGGGGGCGGCGCCGGAGGCGCTGCCAGGGGGCTCCATCGCCGATCCGAGAAATCCGCACGGACTTCCGACAGTTTATGTTCATGCTATTTTCTTGGCATCGTTCCGACGTGTGCACTTTGTCTCGGCGAGGGTAATCGAGGGGCAGATTGGATCATCTCATGAAAAAATAAACGCACGAAATCAACAAAAAAATGCACGGGGATTGCACGTCCGAGCGATGGCGAGTTTGGGGCTCCTCTAGGACACCCTGGGGGTCGGCGTGAATGTGCCGATCCGCAGCGTCCTCTTCCTCGGAGGAGGGCAGGCTGAAACAACGGCTGCCCTCCCGCATGGCCCAAATCGGCTCAACATGGACCCCAAACGGTAAATAATTGCACTGTGGCTGTGTAAGCTATGTGGTGCAGGCTATGTGGTGAAAGCTACAGTCGGGCCGAGGTATAAGACCGAGGTCGGTTTGGGGAGGGTACCCTAATTTTCCTCGGGTTCGTTGCAAGCTCTTGTGCATCCGTGGGAGGATACCCTTGGATATTCTGTGTGTTTTGGCCAGCGGAGGGTCTCAGGTGCTTGAAGGATTTTATTATGCCCCAGGTCCGACTGCATGTGATGCAGCATACGCGGTGCAAGCTAGAGGCGGCAACGGGCGGCAACGTAAACCTCGCCAGAACACCCAGCGCACGAGGCGGCAACGGGCGGCAACGTGGCGAAACTTCGTTGGACACGTCCAATTCTTGAGTAACCGAAGTGAGGACCCCTCAGTGCCCCCCACAAGTGCAACGGCTGCCTCGGGAAGAACTGCACGAGCACATAAGCTTTCGGAGGCCCGCGCGCAGGTTATTGTTCCTGCCGCCGCTTGTTGCTCTATTGCCGGCCCGCCCCAGATCGGCCCCCGAGAAGCCCCCGAATGCTCCCAAGAGGCCCGAGGAAGCTCCCAAGATGCCCCCAAGAGGCCCCGAGGACTCCCAGGAGGCCCCATGAGTGCCCCAAGAGGCCTCCGCCTCCTCCTTTTTCCTCCCTCTCCTCCTCCTCCTCCTCCTCCTCCTCCTCCTCCTCCTCCTCCTCCTCCTCCTCCTCCTCCTCCTTCTCCTCCTCCTCCGTTTTCCTCCCTCCCTCCTCTTCCTCCTCCTCCTCCTCCTCCTCCTCCTCCTCCTCCTCCTCCTCCTCCTCCTCCTCCTCCCTCCTCCTCCTCCTCCTCCTCCTCCTCCTCCGTTTTCCTCCTCTCCTCCTCCCCCTCCTCCTCCTCCTCCTCCTCCTCCTCCTCCCTCCTCCTCCTCCTCCTCCTCCTCCTCCGTTTCCTCCCTCCCTCTCCCCTCCTCCTCCTCCTCCTCCTCCTCTCCTCCTCCTCTCTCCTCCTCCTCCTCCTTCCTCCTCCCCTCCCTCTCCTCCTCCCCTCCTCCTCCTCCTCCTCCTCCTCTCCTCCCTTTCCCTCCCCTCCTCCCCCTCCTCCTCCTCCTCCTACTCCTCCTCCTCCTCCTCCTCCCTTTTCCTCCCTCTCCTTCTCTTGAAGATCGGTGCCGGGGCCCCATGCTGGAGCCCACCCCGGCACGCTCCTCGAGGCGAGCCCAGCCGTGGCCGACGGGGAGCCTCCGGGGCGGCCCCCCGGCAGAGAGGGGCGAGCCGGGCGCCGGGGAGGGCCGCCGGGGTCTCGGACTCTCGGGCCGGGCGAAAGGGGGGGATTGGGAAAGGGGGGGTTACGAAATTTGCTGCATGCAGCTGGTTTCGGCCTCGCCGAGGGGCCTATTCCTCGATACATCGCCGCCTCCGGCGCCGGGAGGCGCCGGGAAAATCAGCTACGTGAGCTGATTCTCAAACCCCCCCTTTGCTATCCCCCCCTTTTGCCCGACCCGAGACTCGGCGGGCCCGCCTCCGGGCCTCACGAAGCTCTGCAAGTACGACGGGGAGCGGACCGACATCCTGAAGGCGCGGAGGCGGACATAGAACATAAATATCAGAGCGTGAATGACCTCCCCCGCTTTTTCGCTTCCGGGCAAAACCAAGTCATGCCACGCGCCTCCTCGTCAAGCGGCCTGACCAGCACAGGCCGTCGTTTGGCATCGTTTGGTATCTCTTGGAAGCGAGGGTGGTCAAAAGCGAGGTAGGTTTGTTTTCCCCTAATAAACACAAAAACATAAAAACACAAACATAAAAATGACATAACCATCAAAAAAACTAAAATGGCAGAATAACAATAAAAATGCTGTAAGCATAGAATGGCATAAAATTACATAAAACGGCATAAGCATAGAACATAAACATAAAAACGTAAATATTATAGAATGTAAAAATGGCATAAACATAAAAATTCTGAGGTCCGCGCGGATTTCTCGGATCGGCGCTGGGGGTCCCCGGCGGCGCCTCCGGCGCCGCCCCTAGCGTGCTCCGCGCGCCAGGGAGGGGGGTCCAGCGCCGATCCGAGAAATCCGCGCGGACCTCCGAGGTTTTATGTTTATGCCATTTTTTGTTCCCCTAGGGTAGACCTCCTACCCTGACGCGTCGATTCAGGAATTGGCCGTTTTCGGTTCGCGAGAGAGGGCGTCGCCGCCGTCCTTTTTGCGGGTCCAGGTCCGTCGGGTTCGGTCCCAGGCCGTTTTCACCAAGGGGAGGTTTACTAAAGGGAGGTTTGTCCACCGCTGAAAGGCGCGGGATTTCCACCAGATCGCGGGGCGCGCTGGGCGCCGCGGCTTCGACAGCCAAGGCAGCGTCGTGGCGGTGCCGCCAGAGCACGTGGTGGCGAACCTGAAGGTGGAGGCCAAGATCGAGGAGACGAAGAAGCCCAAGGAGAAGACCAAGCTCAGGAAGCGCCTCGAGAAGCCACCCGAGCGCAACTACAAGGCGTGGGACGAGTCCACGTTTTTCGATCTGAGCACCAAGGCTCCAGAGCCCCTCGTCTCGCAGTTCAAGCTCAGCCAGGGCATGGTGCTGAGCTTGCTGCAGGGCGCGCAGGAGCACTGCCGCGACGGCCTGGCCGAGCTGCACGAGCTCATCTCCTTGTCGAGGTGCGGGAAGGACCTCCTGGGCCCCCCCAAGTGGGGTCCGAGCAGATGGGGTCGCAGGATCGCTCCGCATCGCCGATGGCGCCGATGCATCGGCGATGCCTTGGTGCATGGGCGATGCGGCGCGACCCTCTGACCCCATCTTTCTCGGACCACTTTTGGGATGCCTTTAGGATCGTCAGAAGTACTGGGCGGAGCAGGTAGAGGTGTACATAGACTCGCTGGTGGCCGCACAGCTCGTCGTCAGGGGCGACAGCGGCGGCATCTCGAGCGTGAGCGACACTCTGCAGAGGGACTTCGTGCTCCTCGAGGACGTGTCACTCTTCGTCCTGGACGTGCTACCCATGCTGCAGTGGGATGCCTCCGGGGACGACGACAAGTTCGCGGACAGCCTGCTCAGCGCCGTGGAGGCCGTGCGGGAGAATCCGATGGCCGTGCTGAAAGCCCAGAGAAGCGAAGAGCGCCAGAAGAAGGTAGACGCGCTCAAGAAAGAAAAAATGTCTTACGAGGCACGCAGGTATTTGGTCGAGCGCATCCAGCTCGAGACGGCCGTGCCCGTTGGCAAAGTGTTCACCGACGCCTTTGAGGCCTTCGCGAAGAGCCACCCCTGGGTATCGCGCGATGCATTTCATCCGAAAATTATCGCTGGAGAGATGTACAAAGGCGGCCATGGGTTCTCCGAGTACGTCCGTAAGCTTAGCAAGAACGACAAGTTAAAGCTAGTCATGAAGCAGGAGGGCATCCTCCTGCGGTATCTCACTTCGGTTCACAAGACGCTGCGGCAGACGATCCCCGAGGAGTTCAAGACGGACTCCGTTCTCGAGGTGGAGGCCTTCCTGCTCGACGTGATCAACACCACGGACTCCAGCCTGCTGCGCGAGTACGAGTCGCTCAAGCTCTTGGAGGTCGAGGTCGGGGAGGACGACGTGCCTTCGGCTTCGACGTCCCTGGATCGATCGCGATGGGAGCGGTCGATCGATCAAGGCTCGATCGGGCCCTCAATCGGGGCCCAGGGCGGTCCACTGGGCCCTCCCGCCGGCAGGGCGAGGCAGGGGCGGCCCGCGCTGCGGCGTGGCCCCGGGGGCCGTCTCGGTCCGGCTCGGGATCGGGCCGGTGGGTCGGCCTCGGCCGTCGGGGCGCGGTATTCCTGGGCACCCTCCTCCGGAAGGAAAAAAATCAGGAGTGAGAAAAACGCACAGACACAATTAAGCGTCGATCCCCAGGAAAAATTGGAAAAGATGGGAAGTGGGGGGGAAGACAAAAACCCAGAAAATATTGGAAAATATAGGGAATCATGTTATTTGTGTGCATTTACTTGTGTGTCCCAGGGCCCCTTCAAAAAAGACATTCAGAGGACGGGAAACCATCATCCTTCAGAAGAAATACAGCATCGTTCATCAGACACCCGCGGGCCCCGTGAGGCCCACACACCTTGACATGGCTTGCAGCAGTGTCTGTGAGGGTGGCCCTTGTGCCGCGGGTGCCGCAATCACTGAGTAAGGGAGCAGGAAGGGAAGTTGCTGCAACGCGCACCAGAACTCGCCAATCTTCGAACTGGAGGTCCCGACCCCTTCCCAGCAGGCAGTTCTTCGCACCTGTGCCGTTTTTGTTAGCTTGGGGGGCCCGGAAATGGCCGCCGATGGGCCGAAACGGAGAAAAGTTGCCGGGACAGGCAAAGTTCAATTCGCCATGCACAGACATCCAGCGTCTTGATTTTCTGCCTCTGAAGACCCGACCCCGACCACCAGGCCCAGTTTCCACTCCAGGTCGTTCTTTGGTGGTCGCTGGGCCTGGCGAGGGCCCCCCCATGCCGAATATTATGAGAAAATCTGGTGTTGCGTACTAGGGGGTGGTAAATGCGGGGGGGGGGGGGGGGGAAAACGTATCCCTTCTGTACCCTCATGGGGCCCTCTGCGCCCCACAAGGGGCACGGCAGATGGGTCCCTGCGACCCGCAAGGGGGCACGACAGGGGTGCACGTTCCCCCCCTCCACCCCCCCCTTGACCGCCCCCCCCCCCGCCAAGCAACGGCCCAAGGGCAACAAAACAGCAAAAGCCGCCGTGGCCTCTTCGCCGCGCGAGGGGGGGTGGGATGTGCCTGGGCTCCCGAGGCCCTCGGAGGTGCTGGGCGCCCGGGTGGTGGCCGCGGAGCGGGCGATGCGGGCCTTGGAGGCGCCGGGCCACGCCAAGGGGAGCTCTCACCACCGAGGGGGCCGCCGGCTCCTCCCGGGGATGGAGGCTCGAGGATCGAGGGCCGACGAGGGCTGGGGCGCTGGCGAGGGTTTTTTCGGGCGGTTCCGGGGGTCGTTCGGGGAGTCCCTCGTGGGCGAAAGACATACCCGTGTCAGCGGCCTCGCGGGCCCGCGGCCCCGCGGATGCGGGGCGACGAGGGTGGGACCATGTCAAGCGTTTTCGGGCGGTTCTGGGGAGCCCACCACCGATCTGGGCCTCCCAGATAGGGTCCGGGCAGGCGGGGTCCGAGGATCGCGCGGCATCGCCGATGTATCGCCAACGCGGCTCGATGTGGAGCCCGATTTTCCCCACGCCGACGGCGCCGATGCACCGGCGATGCGGCGCGATCCTTCCGCCCCATCTACTCGGACCCCATGGTGGTGGCTTCTAGCCAAGGGGGTTGCCAGCTCCTCCTGAGGATCTAGGCTCGAAGCTCAACGGCCGACGAGGGCTGGGACGATGGCGAGCGTCTTCGGGCGGTTCTGGGGGGCGTTCGGGAGTCCCTCGTGGGCGAAAAACATACCCGTATCCGCAGCCTGCGACCCCGCGGATACGGGACCTCTCTTCGCGGATGCCCCGCGCGACACGTATCTGTACGACCGCGTCTCCGCGGCATCGTGCCCTGGAATCCGGACCGCGAGGGCGTGGATTTGGCTGCGCTCGCCGCTCGTGAGCCCCGAGGGAGACAGGCGTCTTCCCCGAGGAGGCGGTGGCCCCCCTCGGTGGTGACCCCCCCATTGGCACTGCCTGGAGGTGGACGGGGCCGACGCGGCAGCCGTGGTGGCCGCCGCCGCCGGCGCGGCCCCAGGCGAGGCCTCGGGCGAGCGGCCGGCCGAGGCTCGCAGGGGCATCTCGGGGCTCACGCACCGGGGGTCAGAGCTGACGGGGGTCGGCCAGGGGCGAAAAGCCCAGGGGCGGGCATTACACGCATTCGCCCGGGAGCCTTTCCGAAGGCATAGATCGTCGGCGCACCTGCATACACGTGTTGCTCTCTCCTGGGCTATTCGCCTCTATCGTCGCGTCTGAAAGAGTGACCTTTCGCCCGAGTGACCTTTGGGGCACACTGGGGTCCCCAGATGATGGGACGCGTTGCGACAGCAGCGTCCAGCCCACTCGGGCTTGGCCTCACCGAAAGTCGCGCACCGAAGGTCACTCTTGCCCGGGGTCACGCTTGCGTGTAGCGTACCTCGGGCCGACCCAGGTCTGGGAGCCACGTGAGGTATGCCAGAGAGGGCCTCGTCTTCGAGGGATCGAGGAGTCGGCAGCTCTTGCTCGGCGGGAAGGCGGCAGCGGAAGGGCGGCGGAGGTAGAACGGGTGCGGCTCCGCCGGCGGAGGCCTGCGGAAGGAAGAGGCGCGCCTCCAAGAAGCGATAACAGTTTGGAGTGAAGGGTTTCCAGAGTCGGCCACGTGGGGCCGACTCCCCTTCTGCCGCCCTCCGCTGACCCGGGCTCGGGAGCGGCAAGCGACGGGCGGGCTTCGCGACAATGCCTCGGCAGACCCTGGTTTGTTCTAGCCCGGGTTACTGCGTGCCCAGGCAATGGCAGGGCGGGGATTGGACCGGGGCTTAGGCGCTCGATCATGGAACCCTTGCTACACGCGACCATCCAGCGCTCGCGCCGAAGATCGCCCAAGCCCGATTGGCAACAACGGGGCCCCATCTCTCCAGCGGAGTCCACACCGAGCGAAGAGGGCCTCCGGACGGCTCCAGAAGACTTCCAGATAGCTCCAGCCAGTTGAAGGTGGCTTCCAAGCGACTTCAGGTGCCCCACAGTGTCGCCAAGACGGTTCCGAGGGGACCCCTGGTTACCAGGGACTTCACGAGGACGCGACGTTGTTCGCGGCTCGCGATTCACGTTTCCTCATCCTTTTCCTCCTCGTCCTCTTCTATCCCTGGGAAGGGCGGAGCGAGCGCGCGAAGTTGATCGCGCAGCGCGAAGCGCGAGAAGCGCAGCTGCCTTTGTTTTCACAGGCGACCACCCAGCGCTCGCGCCGACGACCGTCAGAAAACCGATCAAGGCCGCCCAAGGCGGGTGGTCAACAGGCCCTTGGCTTGGCTCAGGGGCCCAGCCCGCAGTCTTACGGCCCCCAGCGGCCGAAGCGATGCTTCACCCACGGAGGAGAAAAACATAATAAAACAAACAGTGGGCAACGATCGAAGAAGAAAAAACGCCATAAACCTTTGGCGCTCCACACGGATTTCTTGGATCCGCGCTGGGACCCCCTGGCGGCGCCTCCGGCGCCGCCCCTGGCGCGCTCCGCGCGCCAGGGGGGGGGTCCAGCGCGCATCCAAGAAATCCGCGCGGAGCGCCAAAAGTTTGAGTTTATGGCGTTTTTTCCCCACATGTTTAGTGGGGTTATGGTTTTCTTCCTTCCCGCGTCGCACCCGCGTCTCCTCACCCTTCCTCCTCCGCCTCCTCCTCCTCCTCCTCCTCCTCCTCCTCCTCCTCCTCCTCCTCCTCCTCCTCCTCCTCCTCCTTCTCTTTCTCACACAGCACAGCGCAGCACAGCGCAGCGCAGCACAGCACAGCACAGCACAGCACAGCACAGCTCAGCACAGCACAGCACACATCACATTGACACACAGCACGTACACAACACAGCACAGCACAGCACTGGTCGGCACAGCACAGCTAAGCACAGCACAGACCAGCTCAGCACAGCACAGCACAGCACTGCGCAGCACAGCACACACACACACACACAAGCACGCAAACACACAAACACATGACACGCACACCACGCAACACATGCGCGCCAACAGGAGGTGCGCAGGGGGTTGTCCCTGAACGCGGTCTCCACACGCGCCAATGTCGCAGGGTCTAGCAGGCGTGGCACTTTCTCGACACCAGAGGGGGTGCACAGCGGGTGGTCCCTCAGCGCGGTCTCTATACGTGCCAATGTCGCAGGGCCTAGAAGGCGTGGCACTTTCTCGACACCAGAGGGGGTGCGCAGCGGATGGTCCCTCAGCGCGGTCTCTATACGTGCCAATGTCGCAGGGCCTAGCAGGCGTGGCACTTTCTCGACAGCGGAGGGGGTGCGCAGGGGGTGGTCCCTCAGAGCGGTCTCTATACAGTGTCGCAGGGCCTAGCAGGCGTGGCACTTTCTCGACACCGGAGAGGGCGCGCAGGGGGTGGTCCCTCAGCGCGCTCTCCATACGCGCCAATGTCGCAGGGCCTAGCGGGTGTGGCAGTTTCTCGACACCAGAGGGGGTGCGCAGGGGGTGGTCCCGCAGCGCGGTCTCTATTCGCGCCAATGTCGCAGGGCCTAGCAGGTGTGGCATTTTCTCGACACCAGTGGCGGTGCGCAGGGGGTGGTCCCTCACTGCGGTTTCCATACGCGCCAATGTCGCAAGCCCCAGCAGGCGTGGCACTTTCTCGACACCGGAGGGGGTGCGCAGGGGGTTTGCCTTCAGCGCGGTCTCTATACGCGCCAATGATGCAGGGTCTAACAGGCATGGCATTTTCTCGACACCGGAAGGGGTGCGCAGGGGGTGGTCCCTGAGCGCGGTTTCTATACGCGCCAATGTCGCAGGGCCTAGCAGGTTTGGCACTTTCTCGACACCGGAGGGGGTGCGCAGGGGGTGGTCCCTGAGCGCGGTCTCTATACGCGCCAAAGTCGCAGGGCCTAGCAGGCGTGGCACTTTCTCGACAGCGGAGCGGGTGCGCAGGGGGGGGTCCCTCACCCCGGTGTCTATACGCGCCAATGTCGCAGGGCCTAGCAGGCGTGGCACTTTCTCGACAGCGGAGGGGGTGCGCAGAGGGAGGTCCCTCAGCGCGAGCGCGGCCGCTATCCGTCACGGTCGTCCAGGGCGTAGCAGGCGTGGCATATTTTCGACACCACACGGGGTGCGCAGGGGGTGGTCCCTCAGCGCGGTGTGGACCTTTTGGCGTTGTAATCGTCTCTGTTGGCTGGCACGGCATGTCAGGCCCCCAAGGGTTGAACTGCGCCGCCTTCGATGTCGGCGAAGCAACGGCCACGAGCAACATGCCCGCAAGTTCCACGTCAGCTACCATGACGCAAGACGCATGATAAGTATGTGGGGTTCCTCAGTAGCGTAATTTCCCTCCTGAACGAGGGGCCCCATGGTCGAATGCGCAGCAGCGGGAGGAGCATCGACACCCCATCGCACACACCCGGCCGCTCGAGGCACCGGGCGCCACGGCCCGCCCAGAGGAGCGTAATGAGAGTGGCCCCCGCTGGGGGCCGCCATCGGTGCATCGGCGACGCATCGTCGACCCCCTCGAGTCTAAGTCGGGCGTGCCCCTCTACAGGAGGAAGATTCAAAAATAGTCCAAAAACACTCAGGGGACGATTTTTCTATTATGTTTGACGAGTTGGGCATATTTTTTGTTTTTTTGTTCGTAGAGTTCCTCCAAAATCCGACTGTAGGAGGACATGCCCGACGTAATTCGAGTCATGATCCAGCGGTCACTGCTCCCAGACCCCATCGAGTCTGGAACAAATCACGACGGGAGGTTTTCCGCTACTTTCGGCCTCTGGGGGCCCCATTACTTGGCCTCGGGACCGTCAAAGGGCGACCCAGAATGAAAAGCAATGGTCCTGGGGACTGGGTCGGGACCTCTGGGGATCGACGTGGTGAAAAAAATTAGACGTTGGGGGCCGGGGCTCCCCCCAAGCCAAGTGAGCGGTGGACGAAGACGGGCCGGTTGCGCCGTCATTCGCGCGTAAGTTTCCCGCGCAAGGTCGCGCGCAAGCGCCCCAGTTTCCATGCCGCGCTAGCTGCTGGCATAAGCCACCGTACAAGGTCGCTGTGCCATCGTGAGTGAGGCCAGACTCTTTTCGTCGATCCGTTCACTGCTCCATCCCGAGCCAAGTCCTTTCCTTCACTCCGGCTCCCTTTCAGGACCTGGCGTGGCGGACGCTGCGCTCGCGCGTGCGGGTGGAGTCCCTGCGCCTGGCGAGGCAGTTGTGCCGGGGCCAGTGGCAGGAGTCGGCGGGGGATCTCAGCGGACGACGAGCTGTAC
>CAUYUJ010014407.1:185000-242503 GCA_963575745.1 Prorocentrum cordatum
CTCGGAACGGCCTGCGGGGGGGGGGGGGGGCACTGTTCAGGAGGGGGAAAAACACACAGACACAATTAATCGTCGATTCCCCAGAAAAATATTGGAAACTATGGGAAGCGGGGGAAGACAAGAACCCAGAAAATATAGGAAAATATGGGGAATATTGTTATTTGTGTGTATTTATTTGTGTGTCCCAGGGCCCCTTCAACGACGTCGGGGCCATTTCCCCAAGCCCGCTCTGAACGGCCTGCGGGGGGGGGGGGGGGGCACTGCTGCGATCGGCTCCAGGCGGAGTGCCGCGACACGATGGGCATGGAGCTGACCGAGACGGAGCTGGGCTGGGAGGTCCTGCTGCAGCTGCCGTCGAAGGGCGACCCCGACACCATCGCCCTCGAGGTGCGGGCCTTCGCGCCGTGGCCGCTCAGCAAGTTCGAGCCGCTGCTGGAGATCGTCACGGCCTGGCTCGAAGAACGAAACACGGCATAAGCGCACATTCTCGGAGCTCCGCGCGGAGCGCCTCGAGTTTGTGTTTGTGCAGGTGTTTGTTCCTCCACTGGCGGCGCGCACACGGGGGCGGCGCCAGGGGGGCGACGCTCCCCCCCGGAAAGAGGGAGGCCTTCTCGGGAGGACCGGGGGCCTCTGCCAGGGCCCCTCGGAAGCCGAGACCGCCTCTAAGAAGCTCCACTTGCCCTGCGAGAAGCTCCCCCGTGCGGCTGCCCGCCTCGCGCCACTCCCTTTTGTACGGGCAAGGCTGGGGCTGGGATAAGGTCGCTCCAGAACGCTCTGGAACGCTCCCAGGGCGTTCTGCTCGGCATCACTCGGACGTGCGCGTTTTTGGCTCGGCAAGGACATCGAGGAGCATTGTTGGTCACCTTGCGAAAGAGTACACGCGCGAAGCCGACAAAGGCACAGGGAATGGATGTCCGAGCGATGGCGAGTCTGGAGCGCTCTGAAGAGGCCGCGGCGCCCAGCACAGCCTCTCGGGCCCAAGGTGTCGCCCGGGGGCCACAGGGGGCCTGGAGTGGCGCCAAAAGTTGTGGACGCTCGGGGCCAGGACCACGTCCAGAGCAACACCCGGCCCTCCACAGCCGCCAGGGCTCGGAAGATCGCCGAGTCGTCCCGGTCCGACTTTGTCCCAGCCTTGCCCTCGTTTTCTGCTCTGGGCCTCCCAGATGGGGTCCGAGTAGATGGGGACGGAGGATCGCCCCGCATCGCCGGTGCATCACCGATGCGGCTCGATGTGGAGCCCGACGTTCGCCACGCCGACGGCGCCGATGCATCGCCGACATCGCCACTGCATCGCCGATGCATCGCCGATGCATCCGCGATGCGGCGCGAGCCTTCGACCCCATCTACGCCGACCCCATCGAGGAGGCCTCCAAGATGCGTGCGCGCCGCCGAGAGGTTGGGCCCCCCGAGTAGGGCTCGGCCGGGCGAGGTGCGCCGGCCGCCGCTGCAGCGGGCGCTTTTCGCGGGGCGAGGGAGCGCCAGGGGCAGGGCTGCGGCCGAGGGGCGCCGGCGCGCGGCTGCGGTGCGCGCCCTCGGCCGCCGGGGCGGGCGCTGCGGCGCCCCGCCCTTTCCGCGGGCGTTCGGCGGGCGGCGCCGGCGCAGAAGGCTCGGGCGGGCCCCGGCCGCGGCCCGCCCACCGAGGCTGCGGGCGGCCGCGTCGGGCGGCGACGCCGCCGCCGCCGCCGGCGGGCCTCCCCGGCGGGCCCATGGGCAGCCGCGGCCCGGCGCGGTGGGCGGTGCCGTCGCCGTGGATCAAGGCCACCCAGACGGGGTCCGAGCAGGTGGAGTTGGAGGATCGCGGCGCGTCGCCGATGCATGGGCGATGCGGCTCGATGCTGAGCCCGGTGTTCTCAGCCCCGATGGCGCCGAGGACTCCCCCACGCCTCCAGTGCATCGCCGATGCATGGGCGGCGCGATGCCCCGAGCACATCTGCTCGGACACCACTTGGGAGGCCCCCAGTGGAGCGAGCGGGTCCTGAGGAAGCGTGTCCTGGAGGGGTGATGGTTCCCCGCTCTCGAGCCTGCAGGGGGCGCCCTCCACGGGCCCCCGGGACCGCCCGGGGTCGGCTGGTCCTTGCCCGGGGCCCAGGGCCCGCCTCCCTCGGAGCCCACCTGCCTCGTGCCCAGCGCCAGCTCCCCGCGCGAGCTGCAGGCGGAGGGTCGTTCTCGCCTCGGCCCAGGCCGCCGCAGAGGCGGAGGGAGCCTGCAGCGGGCCGCGGCGGTGCACGCCTCCGTGGCGGGAGGTGCGCCGGCGCCGGCGTGCGGCGCTCGGCCGTCGGAGCCCTCCGGCCGTGCCCGAGAGCGGCGCGCATGCGCGAGGGACGCTGCCGGTGGGCCGTGGTCGCTGGCCGCCGTGAGAGAAGGTGCAAAGCAGTCGGCGGTTCAAAGAGGTCGTCGTCGTCGTCGCCTTCGTAATTAGGCAGCGTTGCACCATCCTCGTCGTCGCCCCCGCCGTCGTCGTCGCCGTCGCCGTCGTCGTCGCCGTCGCCGTCGTCGCCGCCGTCGCCGTCGCTGTCCTCGCCGCCGTCGCCGCCGTCCTCCTCGTGGGGGGCTGGGGTCCTGAGGGATGGGGTCCTAATCACGAGGTGCCTCAAACAATCGAAGTCGACCCTTAGCTCACTTCCTACCCTTGGGACCCCATCCCTCAGGACCCCATCTTTGAACCACCGAAGCAGGGTCTTGGGCCTGCTAGTGGGGGTCAGCCTGATTACCTCTCTCGGGGTCGTGAAGATGGTGAGCTCAGTTCCTTGGGTGTTCCCTGTTCGTGGCCGTATAGATCTGTTTCGAAAACCTGAGTAGTCCTTCCCTTCTCGTCTTTCACTGCTTTGGAAATTCTTCGCCCAGACCAGCACGTGTACCAGAAAATAGTTGTTCCTCAGTTTTGCCTTTCGAGGAATGTGACCCCAGAAGTTTGACCCCCTTGAGCAGGAGAATGAGCAGGGTCGTTGGGTATCTCGCGTTGCAGGCCGCCGTCGGAAAGCCAGCGGGTGTCGCAGCAGACAGTGACGTTGCACGTCTCTCGCTCGCAGCTCGTCATGGGCGAAGGCACGCAGTGCCAACCCCAAGGGAAGCGAGTTTGCCAGTCAGTTGGCGGGATTCGTAGCTTCGCGCACTGAGGGGAAAGCGCAAGGTGCAGGAGGAGGATTGTGAAAAGGAGGAGGAAGGAGAGGACAGGAGCGGAAGCAGGAGGAGGCGGCAGTACCAGCCCCCACAGGCACAGCGAACGACCACATCCCAATCACTCATGTTGCCGCGCGGTCCGGAACACAAGCGACTCAGGAACCCAGCAAGGGGGCCAGGGCTGATGAGGCCGCCAGGCCGACACGGGAAGTATCATCAGTGCGGAGGCGTATTGCAGATCTTGGAGTGGGTCGTGTTCGAGGGCGACAGTGTTGAGTTCGTGTACTCGTTGCAACATGCAACGTGGACTGTGGCACACCCCTTCTGCGAGCGCAGCACCGTCATGTCCCAACTGAGCCAAGCGGATGTCCCAAAAAGTGGACGTACTGCGGGTGATTGCGAGGTGGCTGTGCAGTCGTTGGGTACATCACACGCTTGTGCACAATGTGCCAGGCTTGGTGCGCTCACATGCGCATATAATTGTTCACGGCGGGCGGCCACAGCAACAGTTCAGGAACAGGGGTTCGGAAGAGAAGGAGGAGGAGGAGGAGGAGGAGGAGGAGGAGGAGGAGGAGTAGGAGCCCTCCAGCCTGCGCAAGAAACAAACAAGTGACGCTTCGAGCGCAACCGCGCGCCCTCCAGCCTGCACATGAAAAGGATGACGAGGAGTAAGTCTGGCGTTACGGGCGCAACCGCGCGCCCTCCAGCCTGCAAATGAAAAGGAAGACGAGGAGGAAGGGAGGAGTGGAGGAGGACCCCCTGAAGCCCTGTAGAAGCCATTCGTTCCCTCATCATCCTCCTTCCTCCTGTACCCTGCGTACTCCTCCTCCCTGCCGACCAGTTTTGCATACACCGGGGAATTCGAATTCTGCTCCCTTGCTCCATCCGACCCACCCCACAGAACTCGGACGTCGTCATTTGCCCACAACGTGGACGCCTGGAAGCCTAGACCATTTCCCCCAGGACCAGATTTATATCCCGAGTCGTTTTCTACAGCCCTTGGGCTCTGGTGAGGTCACCCCAGGGCCCCAGAGCCCGAAATGGCGGAAAAAAACATATGTCGCGCTCTTTGTCACGATGCGAGGAGCTGTGTTGTTCAGGTCGAGAGGACCTCGGGCCTCCGGAGGCCGGTCGGGACGATTCGGGCGTCCCCGGGACGCCCTCGGGGAGGCGCGGCGGCGCGGGCCGTTTGGGGGCCCTCCTGGGGTGCTCTGGGGGGCGTCTTGGGGCGATCGGGAAGGCATGTATAGCCGTCATGGGCGCGGTGAAGACGAAAAGAGCGAGCATATCAAAAGTGCACGTTGTCCGAAGGGAAAGCGGCAATGTTTGCCTATTGGGTCCCTCCTGGGGGTCCTCCTGGGCCGCCTTGGGAGCCTCCTGGCCTGCCTTGGAGGCCTCTGGGGCCGACCTGGGGCTCGGTTGGGTTCCTCTTGGTCTGTCCGGGCTGGAAGTGCTGGGGATTTGTTTTGGACACGTCCGAAAATTTCGACCATCGAGTGACACACGCTTCTCTCTCCCCTCTACGGTTCCCCCTTATGATGAAGAAACCTCCCCCCGAAAAGCTGGCCCAGCGTTTCTTCACCAACTTGCCGGAAAGCTGGCTCAGTTTCTTGAGGGGGTTGGCAGCCCTGGATCCTAGAAACGAATATAGTGTACGTTCCTGGCCCCAAAAGCTGGCCCAGCGCTTCCTGAAGAAACTTCAGAATGCGCTTTCTTAGTTGATGACTTTCTGCATCACATCTTTGACTCTGCCGACCCCTCCCCCCCTCTCAGCCCCCCCCCTCCAGGGGCCTGCGCCCGGAGCCATGCACCGGTCGCCGAGCGGCGCCGCGGGCGCCCGCAGGGTGGTGGTGCAGGTGGACCTCGCGGAGGCGCCTCCAGGAGGAGAAGGGGGGATCGGGGGCAAGGATAGGGGGGGATAGGCATGGGGGGGGGGTGCATCGACCCCCAATCGCCCACTGATCGCCGATAGGGGCCCAATAGCCCCACCCCGCCCAGGAAGGTGCGGATTCAGTATCGGGGGCCTATCGCCGACCTGTCGACGATGCATCGCCGATTCCAGGTCGATGCATCCCCCCAAAATGCCCATCCCCCCCTTTATCGTTGCCCCTCAGGGGAGGAGAGAGGAGGAGAGAGGAGGACGAAACCTGGCTGTGGAACTGTGGCTTCGCGTGTCGCGCCGCCGGTTCTGACCCACCACGACTCGGTGCGACGCGCTGACCGCGTGCTTAGCCCCAGGCGTCAACGCCCCGAGCCTTTCCCAGCCTCCCGCGCCACGAAGCGGAGCGACACGCTATCCTCTTGCAGGCATACCATGTCACCAGGGCCGTTACCGCGACATTCTAAACGAAAGTTCCCGACCTTGCATAGAGAGACATAGAAAGGGAGGGAGAGAAAGATAGAGAGGAGATGCGATGAAATGAAAGGCAAGGAGAGGCGAGGGGGAGAGGAGAGGAGAGGAGAGGAGAGGAGAGGAGAGGAGAGGAGAGGAGAGGAGAGGAGAGGAGAGGAGAGGAGAGGAGAGTAGATAGCAGAGGAGAGAGAAGAGAGGACATCCTACCCATCCGACCAATCCCTTCCGAATGTGCTGAATGATTTCCTCTCAGCCGAATGGGGTGTCATAAGGACGTGGATCTCCAAAATGGCCTCATCGTGCGATGCGCAAGCAGAAAGTTGTGGCTTTACATATTGGAACATATCGCAAGAGTATGAGGAGGAAAACGTGGAGCGGGAGCACAATTTTGAATTACTGCAGACGTTCCGAAGCTCCATTGCGAATCTGAAATGGAGCACCATTCTGGAACACCAAAATCGGGTTGATTAGACAAAAACGCGCACGACACAAATGTTGGAGCCCCTGGAGCCATCTGGGCCTCGTCAGGGGTGCTCTGGAGGCCGTGGGGGCCGCATCGGAAATCCTGGGGGCACCGTGGGCCAGGGGCACTTCTAGCAACTGGTCTCCCTGTCTGCTTCCCATTGCGCGTCTCCCCCGTCCTTCCTGCATCACGCTCTGACTGAATAGTAGCTGTAGTTTCTGGTGCTCCTGGTCCCCCCGCAGAACTCTTATGGAGCCATCCTCCAGGACGCTTGTCCGGCGCCTCGACGCGTCTCGACACTTCGAGCAACACCCGAAAAGAGAGGGGAGAGGCGGAGACAGGCTGGGCGCACGCGCGCCGTGTCTGACATCCTACCCCTCCCAGCCATCCTTGCCCACTGCGCTGATTTTTCTCCGTCTGCCGGCGGGTGTCAGGCTGGGCCTGGAGCTCCCAAGAGATAGTGGTGTGCACAAGCAGGGAGAGGGGAGCTGTGGAACTACTTTCGTCGGTGGAGGGAGGGGGAGGAAGAGGAGGCGGATGAGCAGGGAGATGAGCAGGAGGAAGGGGAGGAGGAGGAAGAGGAGGAGGAGGAGGAGGAAGAGGAGGAGGAGAAACAGCAGGAGCAGGAGGAGCGAGAGGACAATGGGCAGGCGGAGGGCAAAGGAGGGAGGCGACAACGGCAAGGAAGTATTCGGATCTAGAAGGGTGACGCGCGCTGGGGCGGGAGCGCCATTCTGAACGACGGGGGCAGAGCGCCGATCATGGCGTGCGGCCAAAGCTGCAGCGGGAGCACCATCTTGAATAGATTCCTCTCGCTTCGCGAAGTGCGCGTCCCGAGCACGTAGAGACTGGGCGTTGGGTGGTTTGCCCTGGGCGCCTGCCGCGCCGTTCTGCCGTGTCGTTCTGCCGTGTCGTGCTGCCGTGTCGTTCTGTCCGTGTGGGGGGCGGGGGGTTGCTGGTGCCGTGCGTGCGTGCCGACGTGAAGTGGTCGGGGCGGAGGGGGCGCGCAGGCCGGGGGGGCGACGGGGAGGAGCTCAGCTGGCTGCGGAGGGTGGGGGCGCGGTGCCGGTGCCGTGCGTGCGTGTCGAAGTAGAGTGGTCGGAGCTCTGGGCACCCTGTGCAAGCGATTAAACTGCAGGGGAGTCCCAGGCGAGAGCGCACTTCCTGGATAATGCGCAAGGAAGTTGTTAGCGCAAGTCCGAGTTTTCAGTAACTTGTGAGAGAGCGTCACGCGGGAGCCGCTGTTGTTGTAAATTGGGGGGCAGCAACGTGATCTGAGCCTCAAGCTTTCCACTTGTAGAAAACAGGTGGGAGCCCCAGGAGGGGCACGTAAATTGAAAAACACACGCACGCGCATGTTAGGAGGAGGAAGAGGAGGAGGAAAAGCAGAGTGGAAATCACACTGCGCAGTTGTGGAGGGAGGAGGAGAGAGCAGAAAGGAGCGAGGTCAGATAGGTGCGCAAGCGTCATATCTGACGTCCTACCCCTCCCTCCAATCCCTTACAGTTGCGTAGGCCTCCTCCCGATTCGCACACTCGGATGTCGAACAGGACATAGCAGGGCAATGATTCCCAGAGAGTACGCGAGGCATGGTATGGCACGGCATAGCACGGCATAGAAGAGCACGGCCACAACCGACGTCGTCGCGTCAAGAACTCGATACATGTCGACAACAAGGTCAGAGGGGAACCAGAAATTAAAGGACGGGAATTGCAAGTGGACGGTTTGGAAAGCGGGAAGCGCAAAATGAGGTCAGCGTTGCAGCGGGAGCACGATTTCGAAGGACCGAATCAGCGGAAATGTGACCAGCGTTGCAGTGGGAGCACGACTTGGAAGGATTGGAAGCGCGGAACCGAAGCCAACGCTGCAGCAGGACCATGATCTGGAAGAACCGAAACAGTGAAATGGGGTCAGCGCTGCAGCGGGTACATGATTCTCCAGGCTCACGCCACATCCGCCGACCCCTTGATTCGTACCGGCGGCTATCGCCGCGTTTCCGCCTTCACTGCTCGTAGCTGCCAGGCGTTACAGCGCAGTGGCAAGTGCCAGAAGAAAAGATTGAGAGGCATGGCGTCTCGGAGCTCCCGTGGGCCGTCTTGAACGCCTCTTGGGGCCATCTTGGCCCGTCTTGAGGCTTCCTGGAACCCGGCAAAGCCCCGGCGGCGCTCGTCCCGGGCCCGGCGGCGCTCGTCCCGGGCCCGGGGGGGGGGGGCTCTGGTGCGCTCTTGGTTCGTTTTCGGGCCCTTTGCTCCCCCCGGCGGCGTTCGAGCCGGGATCCACCGGAGCTCGGATGACCCCGGCTCGAACGCCTCTGGGCTACCTTGGGGCTGTATTGGAGGCCTCCAGGGCCATCTGGGAGCGTCGGAAAGCTGAAAAGGCAAATTTGTGGAAAAAAGT
This sequence comes from Prorocentrum cordatum, assembly GCA_963575745.1. NCBI lineage: Eukaryota > Dinophyceae > Prorocentrales > Prorocentraceae > Prorocentrum > Prorocentrum cordatum. The sequence continues at coordinate 193,334 of CAUYUJ010014407.1, forward strand.
ACGTTTCACGAAGGGAACGGGCCAATTTTTGCGCCGAGGGGCCCTCCTGGGACGCATCTTGGAGGCCTCTTGGGGCCTCTTGGGGCCGTCCTGGGCCGTCTGGAGGCGATCGTCGGTGTCTTTGATCGCTCTTCGACCGTCTGTGACCATATTGAGCTCTCTTGGAGGCAACTTGAAGCGCTCCTGGAGCGCTCTTGGGGCCGTCTTCGGGGCCCTCTTGGGCAATCTTGGGCGCCTCTTGGGCTATCTTGGGGCTCTGTTGGGCTGCCTTGGAGCTTCCCTGGAGGCTGCTTGGACCGTCTTGGGGCGGTATTTAGGGCCTCTTGGGCCGTCTGGGGCCGTCTGGGAGCGTCGGAAAAAACAAAAAAGCGAATCCGTGAAAAATGTACGTTTTACGAAGGGAATGGGCCAATTTTTGCGTCTAGGGACCCTCGTGGGACGCATCTTGGAGGCGTCTTGGGGCTTCTTGGGGACCTCTTGGGCCGTCTTGGAGGCTTCTTAGCCCGTCTTGGAGCCATCTTGGGCGTCTTGGAGCGCTCGTTTGGCGTCTCGGAGCTCCCGTGGGCCGTCTTGAACGCCTCTTGGGGCCATCTTGGCCCGTCTTGAGGCTTCCTGGAACCCGGCAAAGCCCCGGCGGCGCTCGTCCCGGGCCCGGCGGCGCTCGTCCCGGGCCCGGGGGGGGCGCTCGTCCCGGGCCCGGGGGGGGCGCTCGTCCCGGGCCCGGGGTGGGGGGGTCAAATCGCCGGTTTGGGGTCCCGGGGGGGGGACTATAGGGGGGGGAACTATCTCACACGCCTAGAGACCCACAATTTGGAAGGATTGGGAGTGGGAAAATGGAGCCAACGCTGTAGCGGGAGCGCCATTCTGGAAGGATTGAATCAAGGGAATAAAGAACGCCCCTACCCTGGTTTTAAGAGGCGCTGTGCACTGAAACTGCTGTGGGCCGACAGGGTAAACCCTGCGTGGTGTGCGGCGTCCTGGCGGCTCTCTAAGCTCTTTGGGGGGTCCCAGGAGGTACAGACCACGTACTTGCAACCCAGGGTAGGGTCGTTCGGAAGCTGGGCAAGGGCTGCTAAAACCGTGGCTGCTAAAACGGCTCTCCCGGAAGGAAAAAACAATTTCCCGGAATGAGGCGCGGCACGCGAAACAGTCAACGGGCTTCTTCCCGGAAGGACGAAGACACTTTCCCAGAGGTCGATTTTAGCAGCCACGGATTTAGCAGCCCTTGCCCGGCTTCCGAGTCGTTCTTTCCATCCATAATGGACAACGCGCGGGTTGGAAAAACGTATGAATTCTCGATTCGTGGCAGCCCGTGTGTGTATATAAACCCACTACGCGGAGGAGGCCCGGACCCCTCGCCGGCGCGCTTTCGGGGAAGAGAGAGAGAGAGGAGAGCAGCATCGTGCAGTTTGTAGAGGAGGGGGGAAGGGCGAGAGGAGAGGAGAGAGGAGATAGGCTCCTCCTCCTCCTCCTCCTCCTCCACCATGGCACGTCGATTCGTGAATCGTCCGTTTTCGGTTCTCGAGAGGGCGCCGCGGCCGTCATTTTCCAGGCTTGCGCCCGCCGGGTTTGGGCCCGAGGTCGTCTTCACTGAACCACGTGTTTTATTAAAGGGGGCTCTGTCCATCCCCGAAATGAGCAGCAGGAGGATGAGGAAGGAGGTGGACGAGGGGGAGCAGCAGCAGGAGCAGGAGCAGGAGCGGGAGGAGCGAGAAAGGGCAGGAGGGGAAAGGAGCGCGGAGGCAACGATGTGGAAGGATTCGGGAATCCAGAGTTGTGGCCCCCGTTGGGGCGAGAGCGCCACTCGGAACGACGGGATCAGAGCGCCGATCCCAAAATGAGGCCCACGCTGCAGCGGGAGCAAAATTTCGAGCCCCCGAGAAAACATCCTACTTTAGCCACAAGCCTACAAGACATCAAGGTTGGAAACCCTATGCGCAAGCAGCAGTGCACGGAGAGGGCGCAGTGCCCACTTGGACGTGTTCGGAGGAGGCAGTGGAGTAGTATTCACATCGAGCAGCTGCAGAGGATAAAGAGGACGAAGGACTGAAGGAAGGAGGAAAGAAGGAGGAAGTAATGAAGGAGGAAGGAAGGAACGAAGAAGGAATGAAGGAAGGAGGAAGGAAGGAAGGGGGAAGGAAGGCAGAGGAGGAAGATGAGGACGGAACGAAGGATGGAATGAGGAAGGAGGAGAGGACCCATGGTTGAAGTCTGAGGACCACCAAGTTAGGATGACCAGGATGAAAGCAGAAAACGCACACTGCGTTTCGTCTCGCCTTCCTGGGGGTATCTGTCAGGCAGTGCGGCCAACACCTGGCTCCTTTGACACGGTTGGGCCAATTCCATGATTCGACCACTCATGTTGTAGTGGGGGCAGTCGAGACACATTCACATAAAACGATGACCTGGGCAATCGGCAAGAGTTCAGCGATGACCGTTGTCTTTCAAAAGTTGAAGATTGAGGCGAGGGGCACGCTACAGCAGCCTGAAGGAGCACGCTCAAAACTGCTCTCCCCTTGCAAACAGACTCAGCACTACCAAAAGTTAAAAGGCTAAACCCAGGATTGGCCTGGGGATCTTACTCCAAAATATTGGCGGGCGAGCTTGGTGTACCCCACACAAGCCCAGCACTATCATTCACGCTTCTCGTATCCCCACCAGCCCGGTCAGAAACCATGCCCATGAGAGTTGACGGGAAAACGAAGAGACACATATAGTGAAACAAAGTGAGCAACCAGGATGAACAGAGAGATCATTGGGAGCAAGGGGTTGGCTCTGAAGGGCCTCTTCGGGCCATCCTTGGGACCCGCGGGGGAGCGAGGGGAAGCGGGGGAGGAGGAGGCAAACCGCCTCTTGGGGCCTTTGTGGGGCGCACTTGAGGCCATCTTGGAGACTATCGACCAAAGGAGGGGGGGTCACATAATTCCCCCCCCTTTGGAGCCCTCAGATTCGCCTTTGGTGGCACTCTTGGGCGCTTTGGGGGCCATCTGGGGGGCTTCTTGGGCCCCTCTTGTGGCTCCCTTTGGCCATCTTGGGTCACCTTCAGGCATCAGAAGCTCATCGGAAGTGGCCCCCTGGGAGGGTACTCGGGGGGCTCCAAGAGAACTTGGAACCGTCTTGTGGTCATCTTGGGGCCTCGCTATCTTGAGTCATGTTGGAGGCCATCTTGGAGCATCGGAGGCCCTGCAGGCGCCATCTTGGGCGAAGAAAGACCCTCTGACACATCGCGGAACCACCCCAAAAAGGCGGGGAGGGGAGGGGGAGGGTACCCCTCTCCGAAGGGAAGAGGAGCTGGGGAAGAGGAAAGAAAGATATCCGTAGACCACCTACGCCCAGAGGATTGGTGGGATTTGGGCCGCAAGGGGAAAATGTGTGTCCCCAACTGGATCATAGCACACGGAACTTTAATACAGTTGGCAATATGTTCTTGAGACGTCGGGTCTTTTTGGGGGTGAAGTTGGGCACCGAATTTCGCCACCAGATCCGCAAAGTGATTTTTGCGACGGCAGGCCCCCTGACTACTAATCCAAGCCTCGTCGAGTTCTTTGTGAGCCGAGATGTTTGCAAGCCCATTTTGCATCCCCTTCTATCGAGTCAGAAAAACCCTTTGAACAGCGAGCCTGCGTAAGCTCTGTGGCCCGAGTCCTTGTCCTGCGGGCCTCTGAGACCCCACGGCGACTACGCTCGCACGGTCAGAGAGGAAAGTAGAGCCTCCCTCTGGGTTTACCCCTGCAGTGCAGCAAACCAACCAAAGCTCACCAGCCTGGGGCGTCTGTGGCACATGGGCCCGCACGAGACTGTGACTCGTACACCAGGCCAGGATGGAGCGCTCGGAGTGAGACTCTTGGTGAAGTCCCAGCTCGATCTCCCGAACTCTCTCATTGCCGACTTGAACAATCTTGAAACAGCTGCCGTCAAGGAACATGTCTGTTGGAAAACTCGAACTGTAGCAATCCTCACTAGGCGTGGAGTCCTCTGGAGGAGCCTCCTCCTGTCATACCACTCCCTTGGGCCATAGGCTTGGGCACGTAGTCTCCTGGATGGGGCTCCTCATGGCATACCACTCCCTTGGGCCATAGGCTTGGGCACGTAGTCTCCTGGATGGGGGAGGCACTGATGAGGCAGGCGATGAGACCTACATCACTCTTCTCGAGCGCTCTAAGTTGAAGGAGTTCCTGTGGAACTCACGTCATCCTGACCCCCGGCGCGCGAGGAAGAAAGGCCAACAATTGTGTTTCTTGCACCGTTCCCAGCGAGTCTGGCGAATCCGGCGCAGAATCCCAAACCAGCGCCCTCGTCGGGGACGTTCTTGCAAAATCAGCCCCGGGGGAGGGGCCCAGAGTGTTGCATGCACTGCTTCCGGCGACTCTGACAAATTCCACCGCAGAAATCGGCCACAGGGGAGGGGTCGACGGCGTCACGGAAAATGCGCATCCATTATCTTAGTATACAGAAACTCCCGATCAACCGCAGAGCGGCTGGATAATTGCCGATTTGAAACAGTTACCGTCGAGCATCATGTCGTTTGGGAAAGTCGTATTGTAGCAATACTCACTGGGCGCGGAGTCCTCTCGGGGAGCCTCAAACGTTTGGCAAACCACTCCTGGCATACCACCGGCTTGGGCATGGGCTTGGGCATGTGGTCTCTTACGTGGGGGAAGGCACCGACGAGGAAGACAATGACATCCAGATCATTCTTCTCGAGCGCCGCCTCAACGCTTTGTAGATATGATGCCCTGCTCCACCACCTCCTTCCTTTCCTGATCCATTCCTGCCCATGAAATTGAAGGAGAGACAGGGAGAGCTCAGAGGTACAGGTCACCCTGCAGGGTCCAGTTCGATCCGTTCGATCCGATTCGATATCGATTCTGGCCAGCCCGATCAAGTTCGACTCCGGCTTGCGACGATCCGATGCGGCCCCGAGTTTTGCGTGGGCACTGTTGTGCATTCGGGCGCAACCGATTCGATTCGATTTTGAGTCCGCGCCGATGCTTCCCGATCCGATGTACATTCCAGTTCGATCCGATTTCCCGATTCGATGTTCCTTGATCCTGGCTTGGCCGGGTACGCTATCCAGCCATGGGCCCTAGGAACTGGAAAATGAAGAAACCTCTAATCGATCGCGAAGTGCACTAATCAGAAAATACGTGAAGGCAGTCTATATGTTTTTTACGTTGACCTGAATTTGGTTATCCTTGCAAGAAGTATTCGGCACATACGTCGGCAACGCGACAGCAGCTCATGAAAAAAATTCTGCCAGTGGTTGGCGATTGGGGGCGAGACAGAGCTAAGAGAAGGCTGTCGCCTCCCTGGCAGCGCGGCCGAGGTCTCAGGCTCGGTCCTCGTTGATGAGAGGAGGAGGAGGAGGAGGAGGCGGAGGAGGAGGACGACGACGACGACGAGTAAGGTACGGAAGGAAAGAGGAGGAGGGGGTAGAGGAGGAGGAGTTGGAGGAGGAGGAGGAAGTAAGGCGTTGTATTGTGAAGTTTGCGGGGAGCGGGCGAAGTCTAGAGTTGTTATCGCCGCGTTCCCCTGTCCAGGGATTCCCAATGACACCCCCTCCTACGAGCTCTGGATGGACGCGGGGCTTCTGGGAGGGTGGTCTGGTGTTGGCGATGTGCTGCGTTTGGGGTCACCCGATTTCGTTTTTTGGGAGATGTGTCTCGGCCACCCTCGTAACGTAGCGGCAGAGAAGTCGCTGTCGATCCTCTTCGCGGGCGCAGATCCCAGTTCGAGAGTTGCATTCGGGCGCAGCATTCCAGAGCGAATCGGGATTTCGTGTTGCACTCTCTTATTGTTCGGTCTTTGGCTTCTCTGATGCGGGAGACTGTTGGTACGTTCACGTGGTTCAACAGGAGGAATTGGAGGAGGAGGAGGAGGAGGACGACGACGGAGGGCGAAGACGACGAGGACCAGGTGGGAGGAGGAGTAGCAGCAGCAGCAGCCGCAGCAGCAGCAGCAGCAGCCGAGGGATATGGATCAAAAGGAACAGGAGGAGGGAGGGAGGGGGAGAGAGAGAGAGAGAGAGAAAGAGAGAAAGAGAGAGAGAAAGAGAGAACAAAAGAGAGAGAGAGAGAGGGGGGGGGAGAAAGCGGGAGGCGGGAGAGGAAGGAGGGAGGAGCAGCAGCAGCGGCGCCTCGATGAGCTGCGGTCCCTACACGCCTCGCGTTGGGTCGAAAGGCCGTCGCCCCGTCGGTGCCGGGCGTCGCCGAGGTCGAATTCGAGGCCCGTCGTATGACGCGCCCCGCTTCCCTCCTGGTCAGAAGAAGACGAGTGATCAGAGGAGGAGGAGGAGGAGGAGGAGGAGGAGGACGACGAAGGTGGTGGCGCGCACACGGGGGTGGCGCGAGGGGGGTGGCCCTCTAAGAAGGCGGCGCGCTTCTCAGAAGGAAGGGGCCGTCTTAGGGAGGGCCCGGAGGCTTCTAAGGAGGCTTCTTAGAAGCCCGGAGGGCTTCTAGGAAGACCCCTGCCTTCTTAGAAGTTCTCCCGCATCCTGGGACAGCCGAGCCCCTCGCGCCACCCCCTTGAGGCGGGGACGCATGCGTACAGTGCCGCTGGGACCTTCGGTGGAGCTCCCCATGGGGCCACGAAACGCGTGAGGGATGAGCCGAAACGGGTGACGGGAACGCATGCGGGCGGTGCCACTGGGACTTTCCGCATGGGGCCACGAAACGCGTGAGTGGTGTGCCGAAATGGGTTGCGGGGACGCGTGCGAACGGTGCCAGTGGGACCTTCGGTGGAGCTACCTACACACCAAACGTTTGAGGAGTATGCCGAATTGGGTGGCGGGGACGCATGCGGACGGTGCCATTGGGACTTTCGGTGGAGCTCATTATGGGGCCACGAAATGTGTGAGGGGTATGCCGAAATGAGTGGCGGGGACGCATGCGAATGGTGCCACACCGACCTTCGGTGGAGCTACTTATGGGGTCACGAAACACGTGAGGGATGTGCCGAAATGGGTGCGGCGCTGTCCCTTCAAAACGAGAACCCAACACCACAGGATGGTTGGGAATGGCTGCCGACGTGTGTACTGAACGAGCGTGGGAATGCTGCGGACGGAGAACGATGCGAAAGGTCCACGAGCGGTTGCAGGGGGCACGGGTTTATTGACCCAGTCGCAATGCGGAGATGGAGATAGAAAGCTCGGAGTGGGAGGATTACCAGACTAGGCGCTCAGTTCAGAGGAAGAAATCTGGATGCATTGATTGTTGCATGATGGTGTTGCACGTTTGTGTAGGATTTGAAGTGCACACTAACGTGGCGGATTGGCTGTGATGTGGGTACTCGAACAAGCCGAAGAGGCAGAGGAGTGCCCTCCGCAGATACTCTGTCGATGAATCGGGTTCTCTCTGTGCCCTCTCGAGGGCCTCGCCCTGCTCTTGATCATCATTGCTCTCTCTCTCTCTCTCTGTCTCTCACTTCCTCTCTTTGTGAAGCGTCTGCTTGCAGTGAATGCCTCCCTCCTCGCAGCTCCGCTCCTCGCCCGACTCCTGCCGCGCGAACGGCGGCTCGCTGAGGACCAGCCTCCGGCCGCGGTGGTGGGTGTCCAGGCCGCTGGGGAGGCTGGAGCCTCGCGGGGCCAGTGCGAGGGGCGAACGGATGCAACATTTGATGATCGTGGCGGTGGTGATGAAACTTGTGGTTACCGTGGCGGCGAGTGCCTCGAAGCACGCTTTCCTGGGTTGCCCGCCGGTGCCTCCAAGCACGGTTCTTGGGCAGCCCGCAGCCATCTCCAAGCCCTTGTCCTGGGCAGCCCGCAGGTACACAAGCGTCGGCGACGGCGAGGAAGTACGTCGTGATGGCGACGTGAGCGTGCGATGAAGGCTTCTGGTCGTTGTGTGGTGGCCCGATGACGCACACCGAGGGGGCTGTCATTGGGTTACGGTGGCGGCAGGTTGCGTCGGCGATCACAAGGATGACGATGATGGTGGCCTGATGATGGGGATGGTGATTATGGTTTGGGCAGCGACAGTGGTTCCGACGCGTGCGGTATAGCGGTAGCGGTGATGCCGGGCGCCATTATGAAGAAGATTCGAGGCGAAAGCCCCAGGGAAGCAGCATTCTTGAGAATGAGGAGGAGGAGGAGGAGGAGGAGGAGGAGGAGGAGGAGGAGAGCGGGAGGGGAGGAGAAGGAGGAGCAGCAGCCGCGTGGCAGCTCTGGACTGCCCACCGGCACGCCTGACCCCAGTGGAGGTCCCAGGGTCGCGGGTGCAGGAGCAGGAGGAGGAACGAGCGAACGAACACCACTGCGGACAGCCGCCCCGGTCTAGCTCAGACCGTGTGGGCTGGGCGCGGCCTTTGAAATTTGGCTTGTGTGAAAAGCCATGCAGGGCGAGACACGTGAAAGGCTGCGTATGATTGGGAGGGCGAGGAGGAAGAAGAAGAGGAAGTCCCTGGTGCCAGGGAGCAGGGGAGGAAGGCGGACGAGGACGGAGGACAAGAGAGAAACGGTAGAAGAAAGTCGGGACAATGTCCCAGAGGAGGCCAGGGGCCCATTGGCCGAGGTTGAACGGCGACGACGCTGACGCCGACGCCGACGGCGAAGGCGACGGCAGCGACGGCGACGACGACGACGACGAGTCCGAGCATTGTGGGCGACGAGCGTCGACGACCTCGACAACAGGCAACGGCGAGCGCCGACCGCGTCGATGACGTCGACGTCGACGGCGGCCGCTGCGCCTCGCCGGCTCCGTGGGGAGCGCCCCGCCCCCGCGCGCCTCCGGCGCGCCCGACCCCCGGGGCACTGGAGCTCCCGTTGCGCGAGGCCAGCGCAGCAGGCGCCGCCAGTCGCCTTCCGTCGCTCGTCGCCGCCAGCCGTCGTCGTGCTCGTCGTCCTCGTCGTCCTCGTCCTCGTCGGCCATTTTGGCTCAAGTCATCATCAGGGAGCTGCATCTCACCCTCGCACATCAGTTTTTGTAGTCTCACCGCCACTCATTTTGTGTGGCACGCACATCGACACCACGGATGCTCGCGGCTTCCTCGGCAGCTCCCGTTTCCCCAGGCTTTGGCGGTGGAGCAGCCGCGGCCGCAGCTGCTGTTCCCGCCGCCGCACTCGGACAACGCCGTGTGAAGGCAAGGACTTCCACAGGAGAGGAGGAGAGGAGGAGGATATCATGAGTGACGGAGATACCGATCCAGGGGACGTTTCTGCTGTTATCGCTCAGCCAGCTCCGGTACCTGAAGGATTGGAGAATGGCATGGAGACACGTTTATTCAGAGCACTGACTAATGATTTCCGTAGTACCTTAGCCCAGAGCGTGCTCCCGTTGGAGAAGGAAGTTAAGAAAGTGGCGAACAAAGTCAAGAATACTGACAAGACCGTAGCCGCCATGAAGACCGATCTAGTGAACCTGACCGCCCGAGTCGCCGTCATTGAGAACGGAGGAGGAGGCGGAGGAACAGGTAGTGCTGGCCACGGACAAGCTGCTGGTAGTGTTGCTGGATCGACATCCGACTTTGCAGCCGCCCCTCCCACCATCAGACCTCCAGTCAATAAACGGCAGATCTTGTGTGTAGGAGGATATCAGTACACTGAGGGGCTGGGACTTACCAATGATCTCGAGCAGATCTTAGCCGAGTGCCACATCACGGGAGTAAAGAAAGTATTTCCTGTGGGCAGCTACGCGGATCGCGTCAAGATTGAATTCGAGACGAGCCAGAAAATGTGGGATTGCTTAGTCGCCACGAAGGGCAAGAAGTTCGCTTCCACGCCTGCGCATGAGAACAGGCCGCGGGATGTACGTGACCCTACCAAGAGGCAGTTGTGGCACACGATCGACAAATATCCAGAAGAGCTGACCTGCCAGAACAGAGCCACACACGCCAAAGACCTTCTCAAGGCAGCTATTAGTAAGAAATGGCCAAGCCTCTCTGAACCCGAGCTGATGCAGATGATTGACGCGTCCAGGGACATGGGCTCAGTGGTGCTGCTCCGCAAGTTCCTGCCCGCCGATATAATTCCGAGGAATCCGTTGAAGATCCTGATGCGCAATTTCCCCACCTATAACCTGAAGGTGATGCCTGAGGCTCAGGAATGGTTGTGGTTACACGGAGTGGACATAGATATTTCTCAGCATATGGACGAGATCAATGACCCACCCCGTCGAGGTGGCTCTTGACTATCCTCAGATACGAATAGACGCCTTCCATCTAGCGACGACACTATTTTCATCAGCTGGAACTGCAGGGGGAGTTCCGATGCGTAGTGCCGCGAGGGGGCTAGAACTCATGGAGGCCGACTTCCATTGGGATCTTGCATGTCTTCAAGAATTCACTGATGTGCTGAAAGTATGCGAGGAGATAGCTGGCCATCGCGTGATCCTAGGGCCCCCTGTACGCGGGCGGAAAAGGAGACCAGCGGTCATAGTGCACAAGACGCTGAAGGCTTGCATCATCTTCGACCCCATCAGCCTGGGGAACAGCATCGCCGTGGGCATCGTCACCCCTCACGGCGGGAACCTCTGGATAGTTTGCTCGCACTTCGACGCTGACACCAATCATCATAGTCAATACTACACGGACATTGCCGATTGCGAACTGTCGCTTGGGAGATGCCCACCACATTTCACGCCCATGTTGCGTGTAGACGCCAATGCATCTTTCGAGCGCGACTTTAGACCATCCTCGACTGTCGGTCCTTACACTGCAGGTATTAAGAGCTGGAAAACTGATGCGTTTTACGAGTTTATAGTCAGTAACAACTTGATCTTGAGTAACACATGGAGTAAACCTTTGATGGGGTCATGCACTTGTTTCTACGACGGCAAGTTCGAACCCAGGCAGATAGACTTCGTGGCCATTGGCCGAGGACCCTCTCGCGGCCCCTACGACTGCCAGGCTCGTCGCTGCTCCGCTTGGAAGATTGATCACTGCCCTCTAGTTTGCAGGTTCCTTGCCGCGAGGAAACCTGTGCCGCAGTTGTTGCCGAATGTTGAGTGCAGTTTTAAGACCAAGCCAGTTGGCTGGAGATTGCTCGACCACACTTTCGCTAGGAAGGTGGAGGGCCAACTCGGAATCGAAACTCGCCTTGGGGCCGAATTCAGTCTAGATGACGTGCGTTTTCGTTTGTATGGCGATGGCCACTTTAAACAGTACAATAAACATCGCAGGACTTGCGGCTGGGGTTTTTCGGTCTTCAACGACCCCCCAGGCATTCCCGAGAATTCGAGGGCCCCAGGGGCCCAAGTCGATCCGCTTTTCCAAAGCTGTGGACCTGTCTTTCTGGATCCCCTTCAGGAAGGTTTCTTAGGAGCTCTCAGGCAGACCAACGACACCGCGGAGCTGGCAGCGGCTATCGAGATGGGACTCTGGCTATTGGGGCAGCACCTACCGACGGGCGCGGCTTCGATTCCGAGAGGTTCGGTCCTGGAAGCCGTCTTCGATTCGACCTACGTCTTGGGAATGCTGCATTACAAGTTCCGACCCAAACATAATGTTGTGCTAGCCTTACTACTTCAGCACGTCTGGTAGGCCGTTCAGAAGGAATACGTGGTCTTCTTCTCCTGGATTAAAGGGCATGCTGGGTGCGGGGGAAATGACATCGCTGATCGTTTAGCGGAAGCTGGAGGTCAACCTATCCCTGGAGAAATGGAACAATATAAATGGCCCCGCACCTGGCCTCGCCCCATTCCATCCCTGAATGCCGAGAAGTGTTGATCCATCCTCAATAACTCGGATATCCCTTTGTCGGAACAACAGCATCTGCATCTTCAGTGTGCGCCCCAGCAGGAGGCATTCCTTTTTCACAGGCCGTGGAGAGACTTGCTTGATCGACCGCGCAAGACCCAGCTGCTTACACTTGATAGCGACGCAAAGGACGTTCCACCGTCTGCCTCGGAGATCACCCGTGTCGATCGCCAAGGTTTCCCTGTTCCTTCCATGGGCTCGTTTACCGCCCTGGTGGGCAAGATCGCCTCGACTTGCGGCAAGAAAATCCCCGCGGGACCCCCGAACGTTCCCAAGGATCATCCTCTGAGTTACAGGATCCAGCAGTATTTGCAAGCGCGGAACACCGAGCAGGACCCGACGCTCAGACAGGCCATGAGCTTGCAGCTGGTCCCGCTGATGCGCCAGTTCGCCTTTTTAAAGCAAGATATTCGTGCAGCCTATTCCGTACAGCATCGTAAAGTCGACCGTTTCCGTGGACAGAATAAGGCGAAGGCACTGAAGGTGGGAGGAGGGAACGAGTACATCACGACGGATGAGGACGAGATGAGGGAAGAGGTGGCTCGGTTTTATGAGACGTTGTTCAAGGATCCGACGGATGCTAGCCTTCCCAAGTGGATTTGGACACACTGGGGCCCCGAGGCTTTGGAGGAGCTGCCCAAGCGCCTGGACGCCCAGTTGATTAGGAAGTGCCTGTCTCGCCTCAAGCCAGGAAAGACCTGTTCCAGAGATGATTGCATTGTCATGGAAATGTTGAAAGTACTTAGCACCGAAACCCTGGACCTACTAGCTGAATTATATGTACTCCGTCTACGTAATCATCCCAGTGAACAACTAGATCCGATATTCAATAGACACCAGGTCACGCTGCCAGCCAAATTCTATGGAGCTTGCAGGGTCAAGGATTTCCGCCCGATCGCCCTGCTGTCTTGCGTGCTTAAGCTGTATTCCATGTGCCCGAGCGAGCTGCTAGAGCTTGATCAGATGCCCTTGTCGAAGCTCCAGCTTGCGTTCCGCAAGAGCTACCAGGTGCACGAGGTCGTAGCCACAACCCGCCTGTTGATTGAGAGAGCAGTGGAATTCCGTGAACCTTTGTTCCTGGGGGTGGGCGACTTACACAAAGCTTACGATCATGTACGTCATCGCCATATCATTCGCAACCATCGGAAACGTAAGATCCCCAGAATCATCACAGCGGCGTGGATACGAGAAATACGCAGCGGACGATCCGAATTTCTCTTGCCTGGGGCGGCACCCACACGGCAGGTTTCTCGCACGCGATCCTTGCTCCAGGGGGGCCCTGAGGCACCCAGACTTTTCAACCTCTTCCTGGATGACCCGATCTCCGAGTTTGAAGTGTTATGTGAAAAAACGGATGGGGTTACCCGCTGGAACCCGAGGACCTGGCAATGCTGAACGCCCAGAAGAAACGCAAAAAGGACCCAAGGATCGCCCGATTACCCCTCATGGTGTTCGCCGACAACTTTTACTTGCTTGCCAGCTCCGCTCAGATGCTGAGAGCAATGTGGACAGAATGGCACCGTATCTTACGCCAGCGCTTTGCTTGCACGGTCTTGCTCAGCGACTGTTTCTGGCTCACGACCGCCAAGGACTCGGCGGCGACGCTGCGCTTGGAAGAAGGCCTCGTCCCCCGTCTCGGTCGCTCTGAGGGATTTCGTCAGCTGGGGGCGTGGATCACCCTGGATAACTGCGCTTCCTCAGCGGTCAGCAGAGGCATCACGAGAGCCTGGACAGCCTTCTGCGCACATCGTGGAGTCCTATGCAGCAAGCGCAGCCCCATCTCGAAGCGTCTCGGCCTCTTGGATACGATCGTGCGGCAGGCCGCCTTTTCCTGTTTTGGAAGTTTGAATTTCACCAGAGCTCATCTTAGACGTACCCGTGCAGTACAGTATCGCATGATTCGCCATATGTTAGGTATCCGCAAGCCAGATGAGGAATCTATGGAAGATTGTCTGAGACGGGTTTATCGCAAAATTCACGAGTTGATGATGAACGCCAAAACCATGCCCTGGGACCAGTACGTTTTGACCCTCGGACACCGCTGGGCGGGCCATGTTGCCCGTATGAAAGTATACGAACCCGACCACATCGTGTATAAAGCCTTGGGGTATAAAGATTACAGATATCTCAAGCACCTCGAGGACTCCATAGGCTCGCAAGGGCACCATTATTCTTTCCACGTCTGGCGATGGGAGAAGCAATGCGTTGACTATTACGGGCTGCAGTGGCGCGAGATCGCCCTGGACCCCGAACGCTGGAAGGACTCCGAGTTTGACTGGAGTAACTGGCGTCGTGAGGTTCAACACGGACAGGGAACGTCGAAAAAAAACCCAGAACCCACACCTCCGACTGCTCCTGGATCTATCTGAGTTTCAAACATTACGCTTTCCTGGCCTCGGATCTGAGTTCCTTCTAGGGCTGAATCTTGGATCGACTTGGGGGGGCCCCTCTTTAAGATCTCCGCTCAATCTCACTTCCCCTGTAGAGGCTCAGTGCCTCCAGGCACGAACATCGAGATTTAAGTTGCCCGAACGGCTAGGGCCTGGAGCCACCATCTTGAAGGCCGTGTCAAGTCAAGTCAAGTCCTCGTCGGCGTCGTCCTCGTCGTCGTCGGCGTCGCCGTCGTCGCTGCGGGAGGGAGAGGTACCTCGGAGACAGACAGAGCCCCCACACACCCTGCCGCGTCGGTCAGCGAATTGCCCTCCCTGTTTGTCTCGCTTCTCGAGGGGGGTTCGCGGCCGCATGTTTGCGAGCCTGCGCCAGCGGGTTTTGGTTCCCAGTGCATTTTCACTCAAGCGTGTTCTGCTAAAGATGGTTCCGTCAACATCCGAGTGCCGACACCGCGACGCGTCCCTCGTCGCCACGGCTGGACGCACCTCGAAATCCTGGGCAGAACGCACCCTGGGTGAGGTCTGGGGAGTAGAGGTGTCGGTATTTGATCGTTTCTCAAGTCGCTCTCGGCGAAATCGTCGCCGCGGTCGTCGTCGCCGTCGTTGTTGACGTCGTGTTCGTGGCGATATTCGATCGTCGGGGGCGGTTTCTCGGAGGGATTCGGAGGCGTCCAAGGGTCTTGGAGGCTCATCGGCCTCGTAGTCGTCTTCTTTATATTCCTCATCGTCGTCATCATTACTACGGCGCTGTATTTCACAACATCAATTGGGTTTCCTCGTTGTTCCCTCTTCCTCTTCCTCCTCCTCCTCCTCATCCTCCTCCTCCTCCTCCTCCTCCTCCTCCTCCTCCTCCTCCTCCTCCTCCTCCTCCTCCTCTTGTCATGTATCCACATCCTCCTGCTCCTCCTCACCATCCTCACTCGAGGATCGAGGTGCCTTAGCATGTTTGGCCTCCTCCTCCTCCTACACCTCTTCGTTCTTCCCGAAGCCAGAGGGCGCCAACGAAGGAAGTCGCTCAACGGTCCACGCGCTCCCGCTGAGCTCAGCTTTCGGGCCCCCCCGGCAGAAGCCCACTGGACAACCGACGAGCGCCTTCGCTGCCGTGGGCCCTTGGACGGCCACAGGCCCCCAAAAACGTTCCTCCTCCTCCTCCTCCTCCTCCTCCTCCTCCTCCTCCTCCTCCTCCTCCTCCTCCTCCTCCCCTCCTCCCCCTCCTCCCCCTCCTCCCCCTCCTCCTCCTCTTTGAGCTGCTTCGAGCCATGAGCCCCACGCCTGAGGCAGGCGACCGAGGGGTGCGACGGCTCAAGCAAGTTGTCCTCAACTGTGCGCCTTCCCTCCCGCAGCCCTCGGGGGGGACGATTTGTTAGCACCTGTCGCGGGCGCGATCAAGGCGAGGATGTCAAGTGTCATCGCTACTGGCTTCTTATGCCCACAACCCGTCTTCGTTTTTCTTCTCTCTCTCTCACACACACAGCCCGCTCCACATGGTCGGCTTCGGCCTGCATGGCGCCTTCAGTGTGGTGCACACCCCTGGCAACGATGCCATCTGGCGCCCACTCGCGGATTTCCGAGCTTCGAGCTCCCGCAGCCGTCGGTTGGCCTCCCCGGCGCGGCTCTCGCGCGTGCCGCCGCACGTCTCTTCGAGGCCGGGGCCCCGAGGGCGGCCGCGGGTGCACCATGGGGCGGGCGGCGGGACCGGGCAGGTCGTGCACGAGGGGAGGGGCCACGATTCGGAGGACCCGGTTGGGAGTGCGACGCATGCGCTGGCACTCACGCTCTGCTCGCCGCTCGAGCTGAAGCTCCAGGGAAGCAGATGGAGCCACAGTCGGAGACCGATGCGATGGCGGCCGCGATGGAAGGGGTCACCGAGGGGGCGAGCCCCGTGTGTGCACACGCCTCGCGAGTTTTAGCGTCCTTGCTAGCCACGGCTTCGACCAGCGATTGGCCTGTACACCGTCGTGCCCTTCTTCCAGCCGAAGCTGCCAGCAAGCTGACCCTTCTTGACTGAGCCCCGATGTGGTCGTGTGTATATATATATATATATATATATATATATATATATATATATATATATATATATATATATATCGTGTGTATATATAATTCCGCAGGGCCGATCTGATGGCCAACGCACTCGACAAGTTGTTCGCCTTCAGCCTATTCACGCGCGCATGTCACTCGGAGCACGCGTGCGACGGCCAGCTAACCTGGCCCACACAGCTGCGTGGAAATTGCCGAACCGTTCTTTGCGACTGATCCTACTTACCTCGATCAACTTCAGCCATAGCGCAGTGGCTCTTGACTTTGCAGAGAGACAGACCAACCTCAAACGAACTTCTGAACTCTCCCACGAGCTTCCAAAGAGCCATACATATGCACGCTCAGGCTGACGAGTGGCGGGTGGCTGCCTCCTCACCGCGCTGCGTCACGCCAAGAAGAACGAGATCTGAATCAGCCTTTGCTGTAACGGGTGGGGTCGCATTCTGAAGCAATTACCCTGTGACGTACCCAACCCATTTGTATTAATGGAAACGAGGAGTTGGCCGAAACTTGTATGGACAATCAACTTGATGTGTAAGCTACTCGGGAGGCGTCACTGTGCTGGGCCCCGCAAGCAGGCCTCGAAAGTGGCGACAGTTTCACAGATCGCACCCCCCCAGGGATGGCGAGGTCTAATTTGAATCTGCGTGTGGCGTCACTGTGCTGGGCCCCCCAGCAGGCCGCGAAAGTGGCGACAGTTTCACAGATCGCTGCCCCCCAGGGATGGCGAGGTCCCATGTGAGTCCGCCGTGGGTAGCCACTGTGCTGGGCCCCCCAGCAGGCCTCGAAAGTGGCGACAGTTTCACAGATCGCAGCCCCCCAGGGATGGCGAGGTCCCATGTGAGTCCGCCGTGGGTGCCCACTGTGCTGGGCCCCCCAGCAGGCCTCGAAAGTGGCGACAGTTTCACACATCGCAGCCCCCCAGGGATGGCGAGGTCCCATGTGAGTCCGCCGTGGGTGCCCACTGTGCTGGGCCCCGCAAGCAGGCCTCGAAAGTGGCGACAGCTTCACAGATCGCAGCCTCCCAGGGATGGCGAGGTCTAATTTGAATCCGCCGCGTGTACCCACTGTGCTGGGCCCCCCAGCAGCCCTCGAAAGTGGCGACAGTTTCGCAGATCGCAGCCCCCCAGGGATGGCGAGGTCTAATTTGAATCCGCCGCGAGTGCAGACTGTGCTGGGCCCCCCAGCAGGCTTCGAAAGTGGCGACGGTTTCACAGATCGCAGCCCCCCATGGATGGCGAGGTCCCATTTGAGTCCGCCGCGGGTGCAGACTGTGGTGGGGTGGCGAGGTCACATTTGAGTCCGCCGTGGGTAGCCACTGTGCTGGGCCCCCCAGCAGGCCTCGAAAGTGGCGACAGTTTCACAGATCGTAGCCACCCTCCCATTTGAGTCCGCCGCGAGTGCAGAGGTTGCTGGCCCCCCCAGCAGGCTTCGAAAGTGGCGACAGTTTCGCAGATCGCAGCCCCCCAGGGATGGCGAGGTTTAGTTTGAATCCGCCGCGAGTGCAGACTGTGCTGGCCCCCCCAGAAGCCCTCGAAAGTGGCGACAGTTTCGCAGATCGCAGCCCCCCAGGGATGGCGAGGTCTACTTTGAATTCGCCGCGAGTGCAGACTGTGCTGGGCCCCCCAGCAGCCCTCGAAAGTGGCGACAGTTTCGCAGATTGCAGCCCCCTAGGGATGGCGAGGTCTAATTTGAATCCGCCGCGAGTGCAGACTGTGCTGGGCCCCCCAGCAGCCCTCGAAAGTGGCGACAGTTTCGCAGATCGCAGCCCCCCAGGGATGGCGAGGTCTAATTTGAATCCGCCGCGAGTGCAGACTGTGCTGGGCCCCCCAGCAGGCCTCGGAAGTGGCGACAGTTTCGCAGATCGTAGCCCCCCAGGGATGGCGAGGTCCCGTTTGAGTCCGCCGCGGGTGCAGACAGCGCTGGCCCCCCCAACAGCCTTCGAAAGTGGCGACAGTTTCGCAGATCGCAGCCCCCCAGGGATGGCGAGGTCTACTTTGAATTCGCCGCGAGTACAGATTGCGTGGGCCCCCCAGCAGCCTTCGAAAGTGGCGACAGTTTCACAGATCGCAGCCCCCAGCCGTGGTGGGTACCCACTGTGCTGGGCCCCCCAGCAGGCTTCGAAAGTGGCGACAGTGTCACAGATCGCAGCCCCCCAGCTGGCACGCAGCGACGAGCGAGGCGAAAGGCAAGGGGGAAGAGAGGGGCGGGAGGGGGCGGGAAGGAGGGAAGGAAGGAAGTGAGGAAGGCGACGCGCGAGCAGTGCTCTATTCAAAACGAGAACCCAAGGCAGGAGGGTTGGGAAAAAGAAAGATCAAGGCCTCCAACCCAGCCCCGCCCATACCCATGACATCGCGATAGCAGCAGCAATAAATCACAGCTTGGACCCCCGGGGGCTCCTCCACGCATAGCTTGACCACCGCCCGCGCCGTGCAGCACCGATCTTCCCAGTGAGACTCAAGCGCCGACCCGTCCAGGAACGCCTCCCGGGCGCTCAAAACCCCAGGAAGGGAACGCCGTTGCCAGACCGCTCGGTCCTGAGAGGGAGGCCGCGGGCCCGATTTTCGGCAGGCCGCGGAGCTCGCTCGAGGAGAACCTGGACCGGGGGACGGTCCCGGGCCCGAACAAGAGCATCAGAGGCGTCAGGGCGTGGGACCTCGTGCCCCAGCTCGCTGCCAGGATGCCAATGCACAAGAGTTCCTGGTTGGCCACACCAAAGACAGGCACTGCTGGCGTTAGCCTCAAGTTTCCTAGCCAGAGGCCACTGCCCGCCAATGACGCACTAACGCAAATAACCTGTGGCTTCGGCCCCCAGGGTATCCAAGCCACAATTGGGAGCGCTGGCGAGGGCAACCACTGGAGACCAACTTGGCAGGGGACCCCAGACAACCCCAGACTCCAGATGCCAAAGTTCCTCTTGCTTAGCAATCTAATTGAAGATACATCAAACTCAATACCCTCGTGAGTCCTCCAGACATCGGCACCCGCCCCTCCCATATCGCTCTGCAAACAGAGAAAAAAGGCATGCACGTAGAGTGCATTCGGTCAGCTTCTTGCTCAGACATCAAAGACAGGGTCCGCGACTCGCCGGACGTCGACCCCACGAGCGCAGCGGAAACGGTGTCGAGGAAAGTCCAAATTGGTGGTCGTGTAAATGGTCACACTCATGCCATAGCTGAAGCTCGATTCCAGCCCCGCACGAGCCACCTTCTTTGCTGCAAAGCGCTTCTTCGCCCCACAACCTATCATACCAGTCCTACGCAATTTTTGCCACACACCGGTGAAACGCTCACGACGCACGTGCTGCCCGAGACACCGTCCACACGCGACGTCGATCCCGAGGGTACGTTCATGTTGTGCCAGCAGCGTCGCGAGCGATTTCCGAAGCTTCGAAGCAATCGTATCTCGTTCCACTCCGTCTGTTCCTGCTACGGCTTCTCCACCTGGTCTTCCTTTCCCTTCCCTTCCATTCGAAGAAGGAACAGCTCCATAAACAGAAACTGTTGACGCTCCGCGCGGATTTTTTGTATCCGCGGCGGGCATCCCCCCCCCCCGGCGGCGCCTCTGGCGCCGCCCCTGGAGCGCTCCGCGCGCCCGGGCTGGGGGTCCGGCGCAGATCCAAGAAATCCGCGCGGAAAAAGTTTGTGATTATGCCGCTCATTCTTCTTCTATCCATATCCGACTTGCCCTCTACTCGTTCTCCGTCCTCCCGCCTCTTGCGCTTCCCCCCCTCTTTTGGCCTCCTCCGTTCAATCCTCTTCCCTTTTCCTTTGGGAGTGCACAACCACTGATCCACGTAATGTGTTCGGCCCTGTTCTGGCGAGAGCCTCAGTCAGAGGGCCCGTTTGGGCCCAAGTTTGGGGCTCTCTTCAGGCCGGCTTAGGGGCTGTATTGGAGCCCTCGTGCGGCTCTTAGTGGGCTTTTGCTGGGTTTTCGGAGACCGCAAGTGGAGCGATACTCGACCGAAGAGCACTGAAAGCGAAAAACATTGAAAAGCACGACGTTAGGCGACTATCAGTAGGAGCTATCTCCACACAATATGGAGCACATTGAGGAATGCAGCATTCTCGACCGCTTAGGGCACCCAGATGGCTCCCCCCCAGAGAACCGCGAGGTCTCGACTGGGTCTGCGTGCAACTCCACCCCTCTGGACCCCCAAGGAGTTCTCGATAGTGGCGACTCTTGCGCAGTTGGCAGCCACCACATAGAATCACGAGGGCTCGACTTGGTCTGCGTATAACTCCACTCTGCTGGACCTTCCAGGAGCTCCCGATAGTTGCAACAGCTGACAGCAGAGACAGCTAGGGTGCCGCAAGGTCTCGTCTGGGTGGTATTCCACTCCGCTGAACCTCCAGGCGCTCGCGAGAGTGGCGGCATTTGCGCAGCCCGCCTGGGCCTGCGTACAACTCTGCTCCGCTGGACCTCCAAGCCACGCACGAAAGCGGCGACGGCTGCAAACCGGGCAGCCCACAGGGAGCAGCAAGGTCTCGTTTGGGTCTGCGCGGCACTCCACTCCGCCGGGCCTCCCAGCAACGCACGGAAGTGGCCACAGGCGCGCAGTTGGCAGCCCCCCGCGGAGCCGCGAGGTCTCGCCTGGGTCTGCGTGGCGTGGCGCTCCACGCTGCCAGCGACGGTTGCGCAGTTGGCATCAGGCGGCAGCCCTCGGGCAGCAGCGAGGCAGCGCCTCGGCCTGCGTGGCACGCCGCTCCGCGGGAGCTCCCAGCAACGCACGACAGTGGCGGCAGCTGCGCAGGTGACAGCCACCCAGGCAGCAGCGAGGTCTCGTCTGGGTCCGCGTGGCGCTGTACTCCGCTGGAGCTCCCAGCAGCGCAAGAAAGTGGCGACGGTTGCGCAGCTGGCAGGCCCAGCGAGGGCTCGTTTGGGTCTGCGTGGTAATCCACTCCGCCGGACCTCCCAGCAAAGCAAGGAAGTGGCCAGAGTTGCGCAGGTTGCAGCCCCCAGGCAGCAGCGAGGTCTCGGCTGGGTCTGCGCGGCTCTGCAGTCCGGGCCTCCCAGCAATGCACGCAAGTGGCCAGAGTTGCGCAGTTGGCATCAGTTGGCAGCCCCCAGGCAGCAGCGAGGACTCGTCTAGGTCTGCGTGGCACGCCACTCCGCTGGAGCTCCCAGCAACGCGCGACAGTGGCGACAGTTGCGCAGGTGGCAGCCCCCAGCGAGCGACGAAGACTCGTCTGGGTCTGCATGGCAGGGGGGTGAGGAGGATATCAGGAGACGCGCGAGCAGTGCTCTATCCAAAACGAGAACCCAACACAGGAGGTTTGGAGAAAAGAATTCGGAAAAGAGGCATGTCGAGGCCCTCCTGGAGAGTGCATGGGGTGTATGGGAACATCTTGCAAGCTATGGGCGGTTCTTGGGGCAGTGTTGGGTCACATTAGCGGCCTTGGTGGCCTTTCAGTGCTTTCTTGTGGAAGCCTTGGAGAGCTCAGGAGGGCCCTAGAGATGCGTCGGGCCTTCCAGGGAGCCTCGGGAGGAGGGGGGGGCGCATGCGAATGGATGTTTGTACGGGCGGGGGGTCCTCGGGAAGACTGCAGAGACTATACCAGACATCACCGGGCACTCTCCCAAGCCTCAACGTGCCAGGGGGCCTGGGGGCGGATCAGCATCAACATAATTCATGTTAGCCAGCATGGACCCCAAACAGTGTGTTCTAGCGATGTATGTTGTACAATTTATGTGGAGCAGTATGTGTGGTGCAATCTACGTGCTGAAATATATGCGGTGCAATCTATGTGGTGCAACTAATCACTTGCTCAACTTGAAGCTGTCCTCTCCACTGCTAGTGCAAACATCCCACCCTCCCACCCGCAACTTGGTCGCAAGACCTCTTAAGACCGTGACGGTAGGTACCAAATGGCACTTGACAGCGACACCGACGCCAACGACGGCAGCGACAACGACGACGACGACGACGCCGCCGCCAATGACTACGACGACACCGACGGCGTCTCAAACGACTTCGACGACGACGACGACGACGACGACGACACCGACGACGACGACGCCGACGCCGACGACGACGACGACGATGACAACGCCGACGACGACGACGACGACGACGACGACGACGATGACGACGACGACACCGACGACGACGACGACGACGACGCCGACGCCGACGACGACGACGACGACGATGACAACGCCGACGACGACGACGACGACGACGACGACGCCGACGACGACGACGAGGACGACGACGACGCCGACGACGACGACGCCGACGACGACGAAGACGACGACGTCGCCAACGAAGACGACGACGACGACGACGAGGGAGGAGGGAGGATGACGACGGCGACAACGACGACAACGACGAGGGAGGCGGGAGGACTGCGACGACGCGAACGACGAAGAAGGAGGGAGGACGGCTACGCCAACGACGACAACGACGAGGGAGGGGGGAAGACGACGACGCGACGCCGACGACGGACGACGACGAGGGAGGAGGAATGACTACCACGGCGACAACGACGACGGAAACGGAAACGACGACGACGACGCCAAAGAGGACGACGACGACGACGAGTAAAGACAGAGGACGGCGACGGCGACGACGACGACGATGAGGGAGGAGGGACGGCGACGACGACGACGACGAAGCAAGAGCGCGTGCGCACGTTTTTGTTGAAAATCCGTGTTGCGAAACCCAGTGGTTTTGTATGTTTTTTGGACATTCGATTTCGAAATCCTTCCGAAACCGAAGGTTTCTGATGGATTTCGGCATGCGCGCGCGACGACGCGTGTGCGTGCATCTCGTCCCGTTTGTTGCAAGGGATTCTCGCAGGTTTTTGATGGATTTCGGCATGCGCGCGCGACGACGCGTGTGCGTGCAGTTCGTCCCGTTTGTTGCAGGGGATTCTCGCGACGGCACGCGCGCAAGGGCGTTCGAACGATTCCGTCATGCGATGCGCACGCGAAGCCCGTTTGGTAGCATCTTTGTGAAAATCTTGAAAAGCCGACGTCTTTTTTTTATGATTTCGCAAGAGCGCGCGCGTAAGCTTTTTCAGAAAAGTAGTGTTGCGAAACCCTGTGTTTTATATGTTTTTTGGACATTAAATTTTGGAACCCTTCCGAAGCCGAATGTTTTTGAAGGATTTCGGCATGCAGGCGCGACGACGCGCGCGTGTGCACTTTGTTTTTTTGTTTGCAACTGATTTTGGGAAATTTATGATTTTTGATAAACGAGTGCGCGCGCATGGTATGTTTTGCTGAGGATGGCGGGGGGGGGGGGGGCGATACCGATTTGGCTGGGATTGTATGAATTCACAGGTAGGATGGACATTGGGTCAGAATCCTATGTGTTTTGCATTGGTTCCCGGGAGGTCTTTAACCCCGGTGGGGAAGGGTGGTAGAATTTCTTTGTTTAAATAGAAAGAGAATGAATTTCTGTTCGCAGTGAGTTGTCCACCCCACTGCTTGCGCAAACATCCCACCCACCCAACCGCAACTTGGTTTGCAAGCCTCATGCGGCGGCGATTGCGATGAGTGCTTGGCGCTAGCTGGTGCATCTCTGCGGCCGCGCCAGCCCGCGCATGCGCGCGCGCAGCGGCCAAGTAGTTTGGCGCGGCCGACGCAGCCGCGGTGGTGCTGACCGCTCGGCACATCCAGGCTGGCACTTGAGTGCGAGTAGGCGACTTGGGCGGGCGCGGTATCATGGCAACGTCGAAGTCGAAAATTACTTGCACACACGATGATGATAGTAGCGATGTTGGCGACGATGCTGACAGCGACGACGGCACGGCCAGTGACGGCGCCGATGCCGATCACGCCGGCGACGATGACGGCGTCTTCGCGTCGGTGATGAAGGTTTTGGAATAAATTCGAGATGCGCGCACGGCAGACGCGCGAGAGTGGCTCGCATGGTACTATTTGACACGAATCGTGCCACCCCAGCACGCGCAATGGCGGTCGAACGATTTCGACGTGCGCGCGCGAAGCCTGTTTGGTAGCATGTTATGAAGATGTTGAAAATTCATGGTTTTCGCAAGAATTCGAAAGAGCGCGCGCGGTTGTTGTTGAACACCCGCGTTGCGAAACCCTGTGTTTTTATATGTTGTTTGGACACTCGATTCTGACATCCGTCCGACACCGAAGGTTTTGGAAGGGTTTCGGCATGCGCGCGTGTCGACGCGCGCGCACACCATCCCATTTGTTGCAAAAGATTCTCGCGACGGTACGCGCGCAAGGGCTTTCAAACGATTTCGATATGCGCGCGCGAAGCCCGTTTGGGAGTATTTTCTGAAAACCTTGAAACCTGCGGTTTCTTAAGAATTCGCAAAAGCGCGCATGCTTTGTTTTGAAGATCCGTGTTACGAAACCTTGTGTTTTATATGCTTTCTTGGACACTCGAGTTTGAAATCGCTCCGAAACCAAAGGTTTTTGGAGGAATTCGGCATGCGCGCGCGCGACGACGCGCGCGTGTGCACTTTGTGTGTTTTTTTTTGTTGCCAGGGATGTTTGAACCTGTGGTTTTTGATAAACGAGTGCGCGCGCATAATATTTGTTGCAGAGGATGGCGGGGGGGCCGATACCGGCCTGGTTGGGATAGTATGAACTCACAGGTAGGATGGGCATTGGGTCAGAATCCTATATGTTTTGCATTGGTTACCGGGGGGTTTTTAACCCCAGGGGGGGAGGGTGGTAGAACCTATTCTTTTTTTAGAAAGGAGAATCTACATGGTCCGATGTACGTTGTATCATCCAAGTTGTGCATCGTATGTCGTGCGATATTTTGCTGTGCAATCTACGTGGTGCAATCTACGTTGGGCAATCTAGACTGAGCATTTCTGCGGCCGCGTTAGCCCACGCATGTTCGCGCGCAGCGGCCAGCTATTTCGGCGCGACCGACACGACCCCAAATGGCGCTGACCGCTGGGCACTTCCCAGCGGGCACTTCGGTGCGAGTCGGCGGCTAGGGCGGGCGCGGTTTCATGGCAACGTTGGCAACGGTAGACGCGAGGATGGTAGTAGCGATGCTGGTGACGATGATGACAATGACGACGGCAAGGCCAGTGACGCCGCCCGTGCTGATTAAGCCGACGACGATGACGGCGTCTTCGCGTCGGTGATGACGGTTGTGGAAGGAATTCGACACGCCGGCGCCGCCGACGCGCGAGAGTGGCCCGCATGGTGTTATTTGACACGGATCGTGCCCGCCCGGTTCGCGCGCAAGGGCGTTCGAATGATTTCGGCATGCGGCGCGAGAGGCCCGTTGGCCAGTATTGAATTCAAAGATCGAACGACGTATGGTTTTCCACGATATGCATACATACATGTATATGTGTAATTAAATACAGCAAGATCCAGACAACAACAAAAACGCGACCGCATGCTGTCGTTTGAAACTGGCACTGCAAAACCATATGTGTTCATATGTTTTTGGGACAGGACACTCGATTTTGAAATCATGACGAGACCTTGCGACAACACGCGCGCAGGGGCGTTCGAACGATTTCGACATGCGCGCGAAAAGCCAGTTTGGTAGCACTGTAGGACAATGAGCTTGTAGTTGCCTCCGAATTCGCAAAACGCGGGCGCAAGTTCCTTTGAACCAAACAAGAAGAAGGAACAAAACAACGCATTGCGAAGCAATGTGTTTTATATGTTTTCGGGAATTCTGAAATCTCTTCGGGAACCAGGGTTTCTGAAGGATTGGACTATGCTCGAACGACCACGCGCGCGTGCACTTCGTCAAATTTGTGTTACAAGGGTTTCTTGAAAATTAATAATGTTTGATGAATTGCGCGTGCGCCTAGAATCCTGCTGCTGGGGATGAGGGGGGTGCCGATACCGGCTTGTTTGGGATGAAACGAGTTCACATTTACGATGGACAATGGGGCAGAATCGCATGCAAATTGCAATATGGAAAGGGGGGTCGTTAATTTCAGGCGGGGGTCCGATTATTCTTTTGGACAGGAGAGTCTGTGCGAGGCGACGACGGGGAGGCGACGGCGAGCACGCAGCCGCCAGACCTGCCCGCAGGCCCAGACGGACGGCGACGAGGCGGCGACGGCGAGCACAGAACCGCCAGACAGGCCCGCAGGCCCAGCTCTCTAGAACAGAAGTAAGAGGCACGACATCCGAATGAATGCAAGGCGAATCGTTTCCAAAAGCGTGGTTGTCTCTCTGGCCGTCTTGACATGTCATGGCCCTGAAGCTTCAGATGTGCAGTTCAGCAGGATGCAAGGCCTGGCGCCGCGCGCAGGCTTCTGCAAGGCTGCTGCTGCTATTGGCTCATACGGATGAGCGGCATTCCCCTCTCGATCTCATTGTGTGGTTTCGCTCACGTTACGCGTCCGAACGTCGAGGTGGTGGTTGCGGCGTGCCTCAAGACCGTGGGGATGCCAGCGTGCACGCCCAAGGGGCCATGGCCGTTCCAGCCGGCGCGCACCTTCGTGGAAGAGGCCATGCGGCGCGCATCGACGCACGGTGAGTTTGGCAGCGCGTTGCAGCATCGATGGCGTGTGCTGCGCTAATGATAGTCTTCCTCCCCCTCCTCCTCCTCCGCCTCCTCCTCCTGCTCCTCCTCCACCTCCTCCCCCCCCCCTCCTCCATTAGCCTTCCTCGTGCTTCTCTTCGACAGCGTGAAGCAAGACACTGAAGTGAGAACCACTTCGGGCTCAGGTGCCCCCTCTCGACGGGGTCAAGCCTTGCCCGTCGATCTTCCCAGGTGTTTGTGGAACCGGGGGGGGGGGTAGGGGGAAGACCCTCACATCCAAGCGTCGCACCAGGAGGAGGAGGAGGAGGAGGAGGAGGAGGAGGAGAAGGAGGAGGAGGAAAGCAGGAGGAGGAGGAGGAGGAGGAGGAGGAGGGGGAGGAGGAGGGGGGGGAGAAGGAAGGGGAGGGGGCAAAAGGGGAGGAGAGGGAGGAGGACGGGGGGGGGGGGGGAGGGGGGGGGAGAGAGGAGGAGGAGGAGGAGGAGGAGGAGGAGGAGGAGGAGGAGGAGACGAGGGGGTGGGGGGAGGGGGAGGAGGAGGAGGAGGAGGAGGAGGAGGAGGAGGAGGAGGAGGAGGAGGACGCGATGAGGGGGAGGAGGAGGAGGAGGAGGAGGAGGAGGAGGAGGAGGAGGAGGAAGAGAGGAGGACGGTGGTGGAGGAGGAGGAGGAGGAAGAGGAAGGGGAGGAGGAGGAGGAGGAGGAGGAGGAGGAGGAGGAGGAGGAGAGGAGGAGGAGAGGAGTGGGAGGAGGTGGAGGCGGAGGAGGAGGAGGAAGAAGAAGAAGGAGAAGAGGAGGAGGAGAAGGAGGAAGAGGAAGAGGAAGAGGAGGAGGAGGGAGGAGGAGCAGGAGGAGGAGGTGGAGAAGGAGGACGCGAACGGGACGCAGAAGGAGAGGCATGCGACGAGGAGGGACGACGACGAGGAGAGGGAGGGAGGGATGCAGGAGCGGAGGGCGAAGGAGGAGGAAGGAGAGGAAGAGGAGGACGAGGAGACTTGTCAACCCCTCGCCAGCCCCTCCCTCCCACTCCCCCTCCGACTCCCCTTCGCGTCTCTCTCTACTCCTCCGCCTCCTCATCCTCCTCCTCCCTCCTCCTCCTCCTCCTCCTCCTCCTCCTCCTCCTCCTCCTCCTCCTCCTCCTCCCCCTCCTCATCCTCTTCCTCCTCCTCCCTCGCCGAGGGGGCGATGGACAGCCTCCCGGGCGAGAAGACCAGGGGCAGGGAGCTGGCAGCTTTGCGGCCCCCCGCCGCCCGCCCCCCCCACACCCCCCCACACCCCACACACACACACACACACACACACACACACACACACACACACACACACACACACACACACACAGGCACAGACACACACACGCACACACACATACACACACACACACACACACACACACACACACACACGCACGCACGCACGCACGCACGCACACACACACACACACACAGACACACACACACACACTTTTTGCGTCGGCGGCTGGGCACAGGGCGACTGCTCTGGCGGACAAGCAACAAGGGGCACGCTGTATGCAATAGGCATAGGCCTGCCACGCGTAAAAGGCCACGTGTAATAGGCCTGCCCAGGCCGCGGTGTACACAAGGTTGGAGGCGTCAATGCCCAGCTCGTGGTCGTATAGGCAGCCATCGTGACTGACCAACTTCCGGCACTGCTCATAGAGGTCTGTTGGCGAGTCCCTTGGGCCATACATGTGGGGGTGAAAGTTGTGCACGTAGTACAAACTGGTGTCAGGGCTGCATCGTCCAGGACCGCCGTGGCCGTTTCCAGCGGCTCCTCGCTCAGCCTATCCCAGCTGTGTCCCGGAGGGAGCGGGGAGCCGTACAGCGTTTGGAAGCATAGGGCCCGCTGCTCGGCAAGTCGTTGGGATTTCCAATTGTCATTGCGCCGGTCTTGTTCAGCGGAGAGCCGAGCTTGTTCGTCATGGGAGGGGCGCGGAGTGTGCGCGCCTATTGGAGCCTCTCGTACCTTGGCAGGTGAGAAGCTGACGGACTCATTAAGCGTACTGCGGTTGTTTGGGGTGCCCTCGAAGCTGGTCCAGAGCCCAGTGACTTCCGCCCATTCCGCAAGAAGGTGTAGTTGGGATTCGGTAGCTGCAGCGGCCATCCGGGCATTCAACATGATAACTATTCCTTCCTGCGCCCTTGTGAAGGCCACATTGGTGCGATGGGGGTCATCGATAAAGCCCCATTGCCCAGTAGAGTTCGCGCGGGTGGTGCAGAGGATCACCAGATTGGCCTCGTCGCCTTGGCTACAGTCGATGGTGGACACGCTGATGAGGCCCCTGTCGACCAATCGAGGTCACCTCGCTTCGATGCCGCTGAAGGAAAGCTGGAGGCCGTTGAGTTCGGTGTCGGTAACGCGCTTGAATAACTACAGTGCTCGAGGGGGGTAAACTGCCTTTTGGCGCGCCCTTGCCAGGGCGCCCTTGGGGTGTGGAGGCTCGGGACTGCGCTGGTGTGCTCCGACCGACAGCCTTGCCCTTACCTTTGCCCCTCTCTTGATAGGCGCTGAAGACGGCGGCACGGTCGATCGGCCATCTTGCTTCGATCAAGGCCACTTGTGCACGGTACCCGCAGACAATCAGGACACGCTTGCTTGTCTGTAGTAGGTGCTCCTCCACGAACTTGACGATGTCGCAGACGGTAGCCGCTTCCCTCAAGCTGGCTGTGCCTTCAACGAGGGCGGATGGCAGCTCGGCAGTTTTCTCGTGGACCAAGAGGACCCTGATACAGTCCCCTGGTTGAGCTCCGTGTTGGGCGTTGCAGAAACCGTGAGTCCCAACGCCGCTCGGGTCGTCAGGGTCGTCACCAGTTGGGGGCGCCTTGGGGGGCGGCTGAATTGGGTTGGCAGGCCTCCAGGGGATCCCACGGATCACACGCACACACACACACACACACACATTCACACACACCTACACACACATACACACATACACATACACTTCGTCGGATGTCCTCTGGGAAGGCCCCTCTTTCCCCTCTGTCGTCCTGCTCCTTGTTTTGGTCATCATCGCGCCTCCTCCTCCTCATCATCATCCTCCTCCTCCTCCTCCTCTTCCTCCTCTTCCTCCTCCGCCGCCTCCTCCTCATATCGTCGGCCCCTTCGTTTCCGTCCTCGACATCCCTCGTCCGCTTCCTCGTGCCCTCCCTCGTCATCCTTTATCTGCCCCTTGTCCCGTCCTCGTGTGATTCTCGCGCCGTCGCGTCATCCCTCGTCGTCCCCCCCCCGTCATCCTCCGCGTGGTCCTCATCCCTCTCCTCCTCGCTCCCTCCCTCCCTCCGCACTCCTCAGTAGTATCGTCGTCCTTCTACTCAACCTCTTGCCGTTGCACATCTTCATATCGGTCCGCCTGCGTCTCCCAGTCTTCCAGATAAGTGGTTGCTCGGCTCAGGGTGGCAGGCTTGTGCCTTTCCTGCAGGCTCAAGGTGGCTGGCAAGCGGCAACTCTTGCAGGATCTCCCATCCTTAGTGGTAGCGATATTGGCCTCCTCATCCTCCTCTCCTCCTCCTCTTCCTCCTCCTCCTCCGCCTTTCCCTCCTCCCCATCATCCTCCTCCTCCTCCTCCTCCTCATCCTCCTCATCATCATCATCAGCATCATCATCAGCAGCAGCATCATCAACATCAGCAGCATCATAATCAGCAGCATCATCACACTCATCAGCATCATCAGCATCAAAATCATCATCAGCATCATCATCATCATCATCATCATCATCATCATCATCATCGGCAGCAGCAGCATCTTCACAATCACCATCATCATCAACAACAGCAACATCAGCAGCCTCATTATTATTGGCATCGTCGTCGACAACATAATCAACATCAGCAGCAGCAACATCACCACCAGCTGCAGCATAATTGTCATCATCATCATCATCATCATCATCATCGTCATCGTCATCGTCATCGTCATCGTGATCATCATCAGCAGCATCATCAGCATCATTATGAATAGCCTCATCATCACCATCATCATCACCACCACCACCATCATCATCATCATCATCATCATCACAAGCATCATCATCATTATCATCATCATCAGCATCATCATCTTCACCATGACAAACAATAGTATCAGCAGCAACATAATCAGCACCGTCGTCGTCATCGTCCTCATCACCATTATCATCAGAATCATCATCATCATCGTCATAATCAGCAGCTTCAGCATCATCAGTATCACCATCATCATCATCATCATCATCATCATCATCATCAGCGTCAACATCATCAGCAGCAGCATCATAACCATCATCGTCATCATCAGAATCATCATCGTCAGCGTCGTCGCCACCATCGTCATCGTTGTCATCACCATCATCACTCATCAGCATCTGCGTCACCATCAGCAGCAGCAACAGCATTAGCATCAGCATCAGCATCAGCATCACCATTATCATCATCATCATCATCATCATCATCATCAGCAGCAGCAGCAGCAGCAGCAGCAGCAGCAGCAGCAGCATCACCACCACCACCAGCGGCGGCGCGCTTCGCACACTCTCTGCTGCCTGGGATGGCTCGCGGGGGGGGAGCCTGGGAGGCTGCCCGCGGCGGCGCTCCTCTGGCTCGAGGCGCGCCTCCGAGCGCGGGTACGCGCGCGAGCGGCCGCTGCACAGAGCTTGGCCGCGGGCCATCGAGGGCCTCGCCGACGAGGCGCTGCGCTGTGACAGCGCCTCGCACGGCCCGTCCCCGGCACGGCCCTGGCGGAAGGCGCAGGCGAGAGACGGAATAAAACGGGGTCGACTGCGCCGACGTTCGCGCGTAAGTTTCCGGCTTATGTCCGCGCGCGAGCGCCCTCTTCTCCGCGCGGGCTTGCCACGCCCGCGGCCCGCGTGAGCCGCGACGTGAGGTCGCTGCGTCTTCTCGCATGAGGCCCGTCTCTTGTTGGTCGCTCCGGCGGCGCCCGAGCAGGTGCTGCCGAGGGGCGCGCGCGGGCCCTGCCAGGCAGCCGACGCCTTGGCGGCTGCGGCGCGAGAGGCTCAGCGGCGCCGCCTCTGGCGGCCGGCGGCGGGCGCGGGCGCGGACGGCGGCAGCCGGCGAGGCAGCGGGCGCCGCCCCGAGCTGCTGAGCGCTGGGCGCGGGCACGGCAGGCGGAGGCGTTGCGCGGACGGGCCTGGGCCGAGCGTATGGCGGCGGCTCGGCGCACCCAGCGCGCCAGGGAGGGGGCGGACGCGGCGTCTGGCGACCTCGCCTTCCACGCCAGCGGCGCCTGGGCGTCCGCGGTGGGGACGAGCTCCGCGGTCACTCCTTGGTCGAGGGCGGCGCGCCAGGGAGGGGGCGGACGCGTCGCCATGAAGGAAAGGGGTCCTGAGGGAAACGGGCCCTGAGGTTTTGGCCCGAAGTTGGGACCTCCCGGGGACCGTCAAAAAGCCGCGCACGAGGAAGAACTGGTCTTGGGGGAAGGCCCCCGGGTCCAGGACCGGTTTCCTCCAGGACCCGCTTTCTTCGTGCCAGACGCTGCCAGACGTGGTGTTTGTGGCGACTTCGCTTTCCACGCACACGGCGCCTCCCAGGCTGTCCGCGGCGGGGACGAGTGCTGCGTTGTCGGTCTGCTGCAAGTTCCGCGGCCACTTCTCGGTTGAGGAACTGGGTGGCGCGAGGAGTCAGAGAATCACCGCGGGGGGATCCTCGTCCATCCCGTGGCCCCGCGTGGCCAGGACGGTGCTCGAGCCTTGCTAGTCGGGAAGTCGACGTCGATCATGCTTTGCCGTCAGCAACGCTTGCGGGCTCAGCGTTGCCATGGACGGGCTCGACTGGCGAGGGCCATCAGGGTTCAACTCCCACCTCTCGTGCAGTCGACCTGCCAGGTCTCGGAAAGGACGGCACTGAGCGGCACGGCTCTTCCCTGCCAACTTGGGCGCATTTTGTCTCGGTCGGCCAAGCTGTTGAAGAGTACGGCTGGCCGACCCAGCAGAAGGACCCAGCGGACTACACCTTGGAGGCCCTTCGCTTCCCGCCCGTCGTGAGCCTTGACAACGTGGCAGTCGGCTTCGACAAGTCTGACAGTAACTGGGCGCCCGCATCAGAACGGCACAGCTTGCGCCAGCCACGGGGACGATGACTACGGCGGCCAGGTAGGCGTCGCAGAGGCGAGCCGAAGCTGCAATCTTGACGGGAACGGTTGTCGCGCGGCCCCTCGAGCTGACAATGTTCTACACAGTTAGTCATGGTCACGAACGCTTGCTTAGCGTGTCGCGCCGCCGGCTCTGGCCCAGCATGCTCCATCGCAGCACGCTGACCACGCCCCAGTCCCCAAGCCTTCACGTCCGGAGCGTTTCCGGGCCCCCCGCCCCGTCGGAGCGGAGCGACGCGCCACCCGCCTGCAGGGCACGGCGTGCCGCGGGGGGGCCTCCGCCGCGACGCGTGGAGCCAGAGTGCCCGACCGCGTACGCCGGACTTCGCCATCCAGGCGGCGTCCCTCGCGCCACCCGGGCCTGGCGACGGCGGCGCGTCCAGGCGTGCGGCGCCGCATCTGCGAGGCGCGCGCGCGCGCGCGCCCGCGAGGCGCGGCCGCGCCTCGTGGCCGCGCGCGACCCGCGATCTCGAGAGGCAGCTGCCCCCGCCGGCCGCTGCTGCAGGCCTGCCAGCCCGCGGCACGAGCGGACGGTTCTACCGCCTGGTCCGCCATCACCTGCTGCTGCCACTCCTCCTCCTCCTCCTCCTCCTCCTCCTCCTCCTCCTCCTCTCCCTCCCTCCCTCCCTCCCTCCCCTCTCCCCCCTCCCTCCCTCCCTCCCTCTCCTCCTCTCCCCTCCGTCCCTCCCTCCCTCCCTCCTCTCTCTTCCCCCCTCCCTCCCTCCCTCTCTCCTCTCCCCTCCGTCCCTCCCTCCCTGCCTCTCTCCCTCCCTCCCCTCCTCCTCCTCCTCCTCCTCCTCCTCCTCCTCCTCCGCCTCCGCCTCCTCCTCCATCCTTTTTCCTATTAAATAACTCCTCCCTGTCGCACCCCCAGACGTATCGGTAGGGCGAACTGTGCGTTTCGCTTGAGATTTCTTCACCGCTTCTGATCTTGAAGTTTCGAACTTGCAACAGCTTCACGGATGGATGGCGAGTCGCTTTCAAAATGTTGTTCTCGCTTTGGTGCCGCGCACATTCGTTCTGATAGCGTGCAACCGTTTCCCTGATGGAGGACGGCCCTTGTCAACATGTGGCTCTCGCCTTGGCGCCCAGCACATTGTTTTCGAAGTTGGCAAGAGTTTCGAGGATGCGTATGGTGGAAGTCCCGGGACTGGTGTTCTGGCACGATCTAGGATTGCCAGGACGCGACACTTACGTTGATTAGCTGTGTTGAAGTCCCAGGAGTGGTGTTCTGGCACAGTTTAGGGCTATCGGGACGCAAGAGTCACGTTGACCCGCGGCGTTGATGTCCCAGAAACATTGTTTTGGCACGATTGAAGGATTCTCAGGCGGTTGATGTTACTGTTAAGACTTGAGGCTAGGGGACTTGGAGGCAGGGTTTATTGCAACATCGTTGATGCGTCTTGAGTTTACACTGCTACTCCTCCTCCTACTCCCCCTCCTCCTCCTCCTCCTCCTCCTCCTCCTCCTCCCCCTCCTCCTCCTTCTCTCCCTCCTCCTCCTCCTCCTCCTCCTCCTCCTCCTCCTCCTCCTCCTCCTCCTCCTCCTCCTCGCCGCCGCTTGGCGTGCACTGCAGGGCGGGGCCCTCCGACCGGGGGGGGAGCAGCAGCAGCAGCAGCCAGCAGACAGACCTGATCACGGAGCGTCTCCGCCTCCTGCCGGCCCGCCCGCCGCAGGTGCCCGGCGGTCGGCCGCGCCAGGCGTCGTGGGCTCCCTCCCCCCTCGGACCGAGTGCGCGGGGGTGGCCAGGGCTGCCCTGCGCGACGGGGCCCCTGCACCACCAGCAGCATCCTCAGCAGCGTCATCATCACCAACAGCGGCACAAACACCATCGCCATCATACGCCATCCTCTTTAGTCATGCCGATTATTTGGCTGTTCCCCCTCTTCC
This sequence comes from Prorocentrum cordatum, assembly GCA_963575745.1. Taxonomy (NCBI): domain Eukaryota; class Dinophyceae; order Prorocentrales; family Prorocentraceae; genus Prorocentrum; species Prorocentrum cordatum. Next base: position 227,897 of record CAUYUJ010014407.1, read on the forward strand.
CCCCCCTCCTCCTCCTCCGCCGCCGCCGCCGCATCCCAATCATCATCATCATCATCATCATCATCATCATCATCATCATCATCATCATCATCATCATCATCATCATCATCATCATCATCATCATCATCATCATCATGATCATCACCATCACCATCACCATCACCATCATCATCATCATCATCATCATCAGCATCAGCATCAGCATCATCATCATCAGCAGCAGCAGCATCAGCATCAGCATCAGCATCATCATCAGCATCATCATCAGCATCAGCATCAGCATCAGCATCATCATCATCATTATTATTATCATCATCATTATCATCATCAGCAGCATCATCAGCATCATTATGATTAGCCTCATCAGCATCATCATCATCATCACTACAAGCATCATCATCATCATCAGCAGCAGCAGCATCAGCATCAGCATCATCACCATCAGCATCATCACCATCACCATCACCATCGTGACATCATCATCAGCATCATCGTCGTCGTTGTCAGCATCATCACCATCATCATCATCACCATCATCATCATCATCATCACCATCACCATCATCTCCCATCCCCCCCTTTCCTCCTCACCCTTTGGAATTGCATGGGGCTCGTTTGTGAAAGATCCCAAAACAACGACCTGTCCCATAGGTCCAGGCAAAAAAGGAGCGCACCAACACTCGCCATCCTCCTCCCCCGCCTGCTTCTTCCCTTTCTCCGCCGGTCTCGTCTTACCCAGACCTCTGGCGTCGTGTTTGTTTTTGCTACGTGAACACCAGGAGGTCTGGACCGTGTCCCTGGGACCAGCTTCTGATCCCGAGGCGTTTCTTGACGGTCCCAGGGCCCGATAAGAGCCTTAGGAGGGCGAAAATTGGCAAACCATGCCCGTGCCACGGTGGGGGCGCTCACTGAGGAACGTGCCCATGAGGCCCCAGGCCGTGCAGGATCCCTTCTCTGATGAGGGCGGCGGTCATAGGCACGGCCGAGTCTCAATCGGTGCCCCTCTGCTTGGCTCCCAGACCCTGCCTGGATCCCTTGTCCAATGGTTCACTATACCCTACGCCCTCACCGTTACTCTGCCGCGACGCGAAGAGGTCTCCGGGTGCCTCCTCGACCGGCCCCTCCCGGAGGGAGCGCCCCGGAGAGCGCCCCCGTGCCGCCCCCAATAGCCCCCAGCGGGGGCCCGGCGGAGTGGCGCCGCGGGATGCTGCAGGGGGTCGTCGTCGGCGCCGCGGCGCTGGTCCTCCTCTACGAGCTCCACCTTCGGTTCCCGTCGGCGGCCCAGCATCCTCGGGGAGCAGGGAGGGGGGGAGGATCGCCTCCCCGCCTCGGCCTCCTCCCTCCTCGCTCTTCGCTCTCCCGGCGCCTCCGGAGGCACTCACGCACGCGTGGCAGTTGAGTCATCCTGGCGCTGCCACTCTCCCCCACCCACCCAGGGTCGGTCGACACTGTGGGGGTTGATCAAACTAGGTACCGTATAAGAAGAAAGCGACCGTGTGCAGAGGACCCTCGGGGGCGGGGTAGCCAGGTCCCGCAGCACCCCGGGGGAGGGAGGAGCGAGAGCGACGAAACAGCGGGGACGACCCTGCGCCTAAGTTGAGAGGAGTGGTCAGGACAGGGGAGAGGGGTTGGATGCCGAACGGCGGCGGTTGCCGAGGCCGTGCGGCGCGTGACGTTGCTGTTGAATGTGGGCCATGGCCACACTCGCCAAGGTGGGATCGCACAAGGGCCTTTCCCAATACAGTAGGTAAGCTCCCAAGCCCTGACCCCTGGTCCAACCAAAGTGGCCCTCACCCGCCGAGGCAGGCGTAGGATTCCCAGGGAGGGACTGAAGGCCAGCTGGGGGCTTCCTCGGGCGTGGGGAGGTTTGCGCCATCGGCCGCTTCCCTCCCCATAGAAACCCCCCCTCCCTCCAACCATCAGACGTGCAGCGGCGAAAGTTGATGCGCGGCCGTGCGAGGGCTGCGGCGATGGCACGCGTTGTTGCTAGCTGCGCGGGGGTTGGCAAGATGAGGAGCAGGGAATAGCTGAAGAGGTTCGGCTCAGAGAGAGAAGTAGGAGGTCCGAGGTCAAGCAAGGAGTGGCGCTAGATGGCGAAGTGGCTGGGCTGCGTGCCCGCTGCTGCGCAGGAGTGGGAGAATGGACGCTTCTGGGCAAGACGAGCGTAAGACGTTGGCGCAGTAGGGTGGCCTCATGGTTGCCGCAGCCGCCTTGGCCAATTCTGAGCAACCAGCGGCGGTTCCTTGCCGCAACCCCAGTACCTCCCCCCCCCAGCACGCAGGTGGTGACGCGAAAGCGTGGAGGAAAGATGAAACTGATCAATACCAATGCTTTGCGTTGGACGCGCTGCAAGAATTGCGTGGGGTGGTGTAGCCAGTGAGGTCGCGGCGGCAGTGATTGTGCACCGCAGCCGCCCTTGCCCGTGTCAGGGCAGCCAGCGGTGAGGTCCTTTTGTCCCGCCCCCCCAAGTACTGATCCACACCATTCGTGCCGCCGCCGCACGAGTGGTGAGGAGTGGGTTAGGTGAGCGAACGGTGGGGGAGGCGGGGCTTAACGGCGGGGGTGGAACCAGAACGAAGTGCAACTTGGGTGACGCCTCGCCCAGAACCTAGTGGTCGTGCTGTCGCCTCCGAGGCCTCAGCACTGAGCTGGTGATTATAAAGCCGCCACCAAGGAGGTGCATGAGAGAGCTCTGTCCACGGGTCTTGGAAGTAGGTTGTTCCACCAATGCGGCCACAAACCGTGTTTTTTTACAGTACGTCGGATGATAAAGCATACGTGGGTGAGAAAGCCACGGCGGGTCTTGGGGAGTGGTGAGGAGTGGGTTAGGTGAACGAACGGTGGGGGAGGCGGGGCTTAACGGCGGAGGTGGAACCAGAACGAAGTGCAATTTGGGTGACGCCTCGCCCAGAACCCAGTGGTCGTGCTGTCGCCTCCGAGGCCTCAGCACTGAGCTGGTGATTATAAAGCCGCCACCAAGGAGGTGCATGAGAGAGCTCTGTCCACGGGTCTTGGAAGTAGGTTGTTCCACCAATGCGGCCACAAACCGTGTTTTTTTACAGTACGTCGGATGATAAAGCATACGTGGGTGAGAAAGCCACGGCGGGTCTTGGGGAGTGGTGAGGAGTGGGTTAGGTGAGCGAACGGTGGGGGAGGCGGGGCTTAGCGGCGGAGGTGGAACCAGAACGAAGTGCAACTTGGGTGACGCCTCGCCCAGAACCTAGTGGTCGTGCTGTCGCCTCCGAGGCCTCAGCACTGAGCTGGTGATTAAAGCCGCCACCAAGGAGGTGCATGAGAGAGCTCTGTCAACGGGTCTTGGAAGTAGGTTGTTCCACCAATGCGGCCACATGCCGTGGTTTTTTGTAAAGTACGTCGGATGATAAGCATACGTGGGTGAGAAAGCCACGGCGGGTCTTGGGGCCTTGTATGACCATGGACCCAGTGCAGAGCATAGCTCATGGTAGCTGTAGCTGCCGTAGATACAAGTGGCACGTCGGATAAGTTGTAAATGAGAGAGCCACGGCAGGTTTTGAAGCCCTGTGTTACCGTGGACCCACTGTCAGATCTTTGCTCTTCCTCCTCCTTCTCCTCCTCTTCCTCCTCCTCCTCCTCCTCATCCTCCTCATCCTCCTCGCTCATCTCCGCAGACGACATCTATACAACACCACCGTGGGCCCCTGCATTGTGTATAGAGCCTCCTGTCTTCTTTTCATCCTCCCCTCCTCGTCCTCGTCCTCCTCGCCCGCTTTCGCTCGCATTACGGCCCCAGCAAATGTGAAACAAAATGCTGCCATGAAGAGTACACACCATGCAGGGCCCAGGATCGCCTTGGCCTGGCGCGGTGGTGGTGAATAGATGTGTTTTGTGTACCATTTTTCCTCGCTCGTCACTTATCCTCCCTCCGCCTTCTCCTCCGTTTACTCCTCCTTTTTCGTCGTTCAGACTACATGCTAAAGCATGTAGCGTTCTTACTCCTCCTCCTGCTCCTCATCATCATCCTCCTCTTCTTCCTCCTCCTCCCTCAAGCACATGGGCGCGGAGCGCAGCAGCACCATTTGTTGGCTCTCGCTGGCTTGCTCCAGCGTCCCGCCCAGTGCCTCCACGTGGCGGTCGAGGGACACGTTCAGCTGTGATTGTCGTTCCTGGCTTTGGTTGGGACCTTCAACCGTGTGAGCGTTGGCAAGATTTGGGCGAATATTTCCTCGGCCTGCCGCGGGCATCTGCTCCGGTTGCCATCAGCTACAAGTCTTGGTTTTGCACGTTTGTGTAAGGACAGTGGCAATCCCGTCTGTCGGTGCGAGGCTCGGCTGAGCGCGGGGCCCGCCTCGGCAAGCATCAGCTACCTATTCGGGCCAGCGCGCGTGAAGAAGGCAGGTCGTGGCAACTGCTTGGCCGTTACAAGGTCCGTCGGCACGTTGTCAGGCTCAGTGGCGCAATGGGCCAGTGCATCAACGCAGGTCGTTTCACCTCGGTCATCAAGTACACTGTTTGGATATGCGCGTGCGCGACAGGTGGACAGTGGCAGCTCTCTCGGCAAGTGCCTGCTCGGTCGGACGAGCAGCTGACACCGAGAACCATCAGCCACCAATTCGAATCACCACGCGTGAGACAGGCAGGCAGTGTCGGGTTTTTTGCCGGTGCACGGCCCGTCGGCGCGTTCTCTAGCACAGCGCCGGAATGGGCCAGTGCATCAATGCAGTTCAGGTCACACCGACCGCCATCAGCTACAATGCTTGGCTCTGCACGTCTGTGGAAGGCGGACGGTGGCAGGTGCGGAAGGTGGCGCGAGGCTCGGTCGTTTGAGAAGTTTGCATCGACAACCACTACCAGTTTTAAAAAGCGCGTATGAGAGTGGCAGGCAGCGGCAGTTTCGGGGCCGCTGCACGGCCCGTCGGCGCGGTCCCAGGTTCAGCGTCGCATCGGATGCGTTTCGAATGCGGCCACTGCTTCGAATGCGGCGATCGGGAAAGCAAGTTTACACCGGCCGTCATCCATTACATTGCTTGTTTCTACACGTGCGAGAAAAGGCGAACAGTGGCAAGTATCTCTGGCGGTGCGGGGCTCGGCTGGACGCGGACGCTTGCACCGACAACCATATGCTACATGTTCGAATCAACATGTGCGAGAAAGGCAGGCAGCGGTAGCTTGCTGGTCGTTGCACGGTCCGTCGGCGCGCTTTCACGTCCAGCGTCGTAATGGACCTGCGCGTCCCAAAATGGCACTGGAGACGGACAGGCAGCGGCCGTTTCTTTTCTTGTCGCGCGGTTCGGGGCTGGAAGCTGAGGTAGCACGTCAATCGTCAGATGCAGCGCTTGGAATTGGCGTGATAGCGGCCGGCGGCAGTTATCCTCTGAGGAGGGTGCTCGGTCAAGGCTGGCCAAGCTTTCAGTGTATACTTCAAACGGCTTGCACAGTTCATTCATTGACGTCCGCGGGATGCGTTATTTCTTGTTGTTTGGTTGGGATGGCTTTCGTTGCAAATCTGCATGGGCCTTGCGCGCCCCGCGAATGCTTCAGCTGGAGTGCTCAGCATCGACGGTTTGGCATATTTTCTCTTGCAATTGAAGCGCGATAGCGACGTTCCTTAATTCATGGCGCGGGGCTACCCACATCTGCGCGGCCGGTGGAAAGGAGTGACGTTTCAGTTTCAGCTTGTCTCTGGTTTAGGGTACTCGCACGAGGTATCAGATGCGTTCCTCGTGCTTCCTGGTCCTGCGATTCAGTTCCCCGGTGGTGGCGTCCGCCTGCTGGTTCGCCTTTTTCGTCGGCAAGCTCAGGGGGCGGCGCGCAGCTGTTCTAGAACGGACACCGTCTGGTTGCTATCCTATCCCATGCTCCTCCCCCTCCTCCTCGTCCTCCTCCTCCTCCCCACCCTCCTCCTCCTCCCCCCCCCCCCATCGCCCCCCTCGCCCTCCCCCCCCCCCTCTCAATCCATTTCGGCCTGCTGCGCGGCCTGCTGCGCGGCCCGCCGCGCGCGCGGGGCCGAGGCGGCGCGGCGCGAACCGTCGGCGGCGGCGGGCGCCGGGGCGCCCGCGGCACGCCGGCCCGCGGCTTGGGGCGGTCAGATCGAGCCGCCGCCGAAGTCCGCGCCTGCGAATTTCAAGGGCTCCCACGAGGGCGCGAAGTTATTCGCGCTTCGCGGTCCTCGTTCCTTCTCCCCCCTCCTCCTCGTCCTCCTTTTCTCCCTTTGGGGGGGCGGCGCGAGAGCGCGAAGTTATTCGCGCTTCGCGCTTCGCGGAGCGCGAAGCGCGAAGTTGGGAGCCCTTGGAATTTCCGCGCGGCCAGAGGCCGCGGCCGGAAGGAGGAAGAGGCGCGGCCGCCGCCGCGGAGGGGGGCATCCCGCTCGGCCGGCCGCGGGCCCAGACCTCCGAACACCAGGAGCGAGAAGGCCACGCCTCAAGAACGCGCCAAGACGGCGCAAGAGAGCCCCACAGGGCCCCCAGGACGGTCCCAAGGCAGCCCCAAGACGGCCGAAAACGACCCCAGAGATGTCAAGACGGCCCACGAAGCTCCGAAAGATACCCCAGGAGAGCCCCAGGAGGGACACAAGAGGGCGGCGCGCCCGACATGCCCGATGGGCAGCGGCAACTGGGCCCACTGCAATCGCGCCGGCATGCTTGCTGGGACAAACTGCAGAACGAGTGGACACGAGCGGAAGCCAGCCACGCTCAATGACAGCGTTGAAAGCGACAAGCAGAACACAACCAACAGCGTCATGGTCGACCTTCTCACGCAGCAGCACTTGCAGGCGAAAGAGAACGGCGACCAGATCAGGATGGATATAGATCGCAGCCGCATGCCCAGAGGCCCCCCCTCCAGCACCAGCTGAACCGGTGGCACTCTCCACAGGACAGAGGCTCCAGCAGGCAGTCGCCGACATCAACAGAGCGCAGAAGTTCCAAGACAAGTTGGCCAAGCAGCTGCCGCGCGCCACCGGGCACCGAGACGACGTGCTCCGCAAGATCAGCGACAACACGGTAGAGCTTGCAGAGGCTAAAAGAGTCTTCAACGACGCCTAGGCTTAAGTCGGCGAGCCAACAGACCTAGCAGGCCAGACTCACGCCAACATCCAGAAACCAGGGGATGATGACGAGTTCCCAACGCTCACGCCAGAGGAAGTCGAGTTCTCGGATCCCACGCAGAAGCAAGAGTGCGAAGCCACGCAGGCCGAGCACCAGAGGGCACGCAGTGTCATCGCCGAGAGGAAGGAGGCAGTCCTGAATGCCAAGAAGGCGCTCGAGGGCGCACAGAAGATCCGCGCGACCGCACAGGCGGCCAAGAAGCGCGAAGGGCAGGCAGGAGCCCAGCCAGCAGCAGGAGCCCCAGCAGCAGACCAAGAACGAGACGAAGCGGCTGCCAGCGCAGCGCCCCGACCTGCGGACCCAGAGATCGCATTGGCCGACCAGGTCAACCGTTCCGGCCCCGATCACACCTAGAACATCCCCACGCAGCTCGCGAAGGTCAAGGCCCGCACGACGGCAACGACGGGCCACCTGGAGCGGCAACTGGATCAGCCACAGGGGCATCAACGACAGCAGTGGCGCCAGCACAACAGACTCCAACTGGGCGGCGTCGACACCTGGAGGGAAGACATCCACAACCAGGCGTGCATTACACGGCTGGCTCAGAAGGGGAATGAGCCAAGTCAGTCCGTTGACGCAGACAAATCCCGACTCGCGGCAGCCTTTTGTCCAGGAATTTATAGGCGCGCAATGTTTCGGCTGGTCTGTCTGGTTCGATGACAACGCCCCCATCATTGAGCCGAAGGGCCCCACTCGCGACGGGGGATTGGAGGCCCGAGTGGCCGCTTGACGTTTCACTGTTGTCCGAGACCCATCGGGACCTAGGGGGGAACTCATTGGACGGCTCTCGTCGCAGGATCCCGATTCAGTCAGCGCGTTTTTCGGAGGCTCTGGCATCAGCGGGCTGGCTTCGGAATTTGGGCCGAGGCATGAATGCGTTCCGCGTCTTTAGAGCGGGCGCCGCAGCCAAAGCTTGCTGGGGAGCGCCCGTCTTGGGGGTCAGCAGCTCGGCTTTGCGAGGGCTCCGCGTTGCAGCAGCTCGTATTCATGGGCCGCTCCAGCCTGGCTCATCTCTCGGTTTCTCGCTGCTCTTCAGCTCGTCGTGGACGAGCGATCCTCTTGTGCATCCCACCGCTGCCGCGGTAAAAACCTTTGCATCGGTCTGGTGGCACCGGTCCGTCGCCCGGCCCGCGTTCGCCTCCGCGGCGGAAGGCGCCCGCGAGATTCTCGGAACAAAGAGGCCATGGAGTGCGGTGAAGCAGCCAATCGCCGCCCTGATCCTGACCTTGAGTAGGATAGGACGGGACCGAGACCTTGATCGAGACAGCCTGGTGGACCACCGTGGAGTGGCTTGGTCCTTGGCTCGTTTCTCGCCTGAGTTTTTCGCCATGCTTTGTCAGCGGGCGTGCTGGGATGCGACTGTGGCCGAGGAGCAGAGTCGTCGGTCGGCGTTCGTGGGTGAATGGTGTGGCCCGATCTGCTCCCGCCCTGCGCGGAACCTTCTGGTTGCCAAGGCGTCTGAGGGCTGGACGACTCACCACCAGCGCGTGCTCAGAGGGCCGCTGGCGAACAGGTATTGGTGCCAGCAGCGTTTCGCCGAGAAGTGCGAAGATATCCGCCCTGAATGCATCCGCTGTGGGGAGCCTGGGTCCTTGTTTCATCGCCGGTTTGCCTGCCCCGCTCACTCGGCCTGGAGGAGAGAAGAGCTTTCGCGCGAAGTCCGTGAGGCGGCACGGTTCGTGTCTTGTCTTTCGGGTCGGGCCCAGGAGTTGTTCTCCAGGGCGGTTTTCCCTGACCCCGTGGCCTGGTTCGGGCATAATGCCCCCGACCCCACCTCTTGTTACATGCATCGCTTTAATTGGCCAGCCGATGGACTGACGATCGGTGCGGGCAGGCATGTTTTCACCGACGGCTCGGCCTTCGAAGGCCATCTGCCGTCCCTTGGGGTGGCGGGATGGGCGGTCGTGGTTACGGACGGGGAGGGGGTCGTCCAGTCGTACGTCTGGGAGGGGTAGTGCCATTTTCGGAGGCACCCCTCCAGGCTGCGAGAGACGGCGAGGACTTCGCCATCCTCCAGCTGGTGCTCAATGCTGTGCTGTGCCCAGGCTCCAGCCTGCACATTGATTGTGCGGGCACAGTGGATTGCGCTAGGGATCCGAGGTCGGCCGCAGGGCTGGACAGCATGAGGGCGTACTGGTGGGCACAGGTGCATGACAAACTCGATGATTGCCGCGTTTTTCAGGTTTCTTCCCATTGCACAGAGAGGGACGTGATCGATGGCCGCCTGACGCGTGTTCAGTGGCTGGGCAACCGTGCGGTTGACTTATATGCGCGCCAGGGGGCAGAGATGTATCGCAGTGATTATTGCGATCGTCTTGTCATCATCGGATGTCATGAGATTGCACGGCCTGTCTCTCGGCATTCGGCGCGTCAGGAGGCGATGATTGCTGATGCCGCCGTCTTCGACCATGTCTCACTCGATTGGCTGCGCCACGTCGATCTCGGCCGTATTCAGGCTCCAGCCGACACCGATGACGGAGGATTGGGCGGCTGGGGTCGTCGAGCCGGGGTCGTCCGTCGTGGGAGGGGAGCGCGCGGAAGTTGGCGGCGAAGCGAGGGATGAAGGCGAGGCGCTGCCCTCCCCCGCTCCCCCGCCGCCGCTTGGGGAAGAGGCCTGGGCCCTCCTCAGGCCCTGGAAGGCCCGTGGCCATTCGTGCATCGAGGCTCCCATGTCCTCCCCAGGTGGAGCTCCTATGGGTACGTTGGTGTTTCGCACCACCTGTGGATCTGTGGGCCATCCTGGAAGTCCCGGGGGACGGAGCTCTCTCGTGTCGGATTGCTCGGGGTCCCGTTCCGCTGGCCGGGAGAGGCAATTGGCTTGGATTTTGCTTGGTAAGCATCCGTCCCGCAAGGACGGTCGCGTCGGAGCGGCGATTTCGCTCAGACGCCTCGCGCACCTTCTTGGCATCGAAGCTAGGCCTCGAAGATGTGCCAGCTCTTGGACCCGGCCCAGTTGTTGAGCAAGTCGGCGTCTACCTCGTCCGAGGCTTTGCGCTTGTTGGCTTCTCCTCTCGCGCCCAAGCTGACGTGTTAGGGCAGCGAGTCCTTGACAGGAGAGAGCGCGAGGCGGCGGATTTTTTGGACGAAGGCTAACTTGTTTGTTTTTGTTGCGATGCATGTTTAATGCGATGACTTCGTTAGTCGGTGTGGTGCTTCTCCTCCTCCTCCTCCTTCTCCTCCTCCTCCAACTCCTCCTCCTCCTCCTCCTCCTCCTCCTCCTCCTCCTCCCCTCTCCTCCTCCCTCCTCCTCCTCCCTCCTCCTCCTCTCCTCCTCCTCCTCTCCTTCCGTTTTTCTCCGTTCATCCCTCCTACTCCTCTTCCTCCTCCTCCTCCTCATCTCCCTCCTTTTCTTCCTCCCCCCTCTTCCTCTTCCCTCCTCCTCCTCCTCTTCTCTCCTCCTCCTCCTCCTCCTCCTCCTTCCCTCCCTCCCTGCCTCCCTCCCTCCCTCCCTCCCTCCCTCCATCCCCATTCCCTCCCTCCCTCCCTATTCCCTCCCTCCCTCCCTCCCTCCTTCCCTCCCTCCTCGAATCGCGCCGCCGCCGAGGCGACAAAACACCACCCAGAGGCTCGGGGACGAGTTTCCAGACGAGGACGCGCCTTTCGGGGGGACGACGCAGCGGAGTCCGGGAGGACGATGGAGGCGGGAGAGCCAGGAGAAGGTCGAGGGAGTCAAGGAGGAGGGCTGGTCTCGAGGAGCAGCGGAGGGTGGGAGCCCGGACTCCGAGTAGCGGGCTCGTTGCGCATCCGTGGCTTTGTTTTTTTATTGTGGCCTGTGCTTGCACGAACGCCTGGCTGTGCTTGTACACAGTTGCCTTCGGCCTGTCCCGCCACCGCGCCTGCGTTGTAGATCAGCGACGTGTTGGACGCATGTGGGTATTTGATTCGGTCTTGTTCGGAAGCATGTGGTAGGCGGTTTGGGGATGCTGTGGGGCCTCTTTGGGGTCTCTTGTGGGTCTTTTGAGGCTGGTTGGGGAACTCTTAGGTCTTAGGGGCATGCTGGCGGTAGGGCACGCGGAAGAGGAAGAGCAAGGACGTGGAACAGATAAAGGCAGGAGACAAGTTAGGTGCACGCCCGCGCCATATGTGGCATCATAACCATCCCACCCATCCCTTCCCGTTGCGGTGTTGTTGTTGAGTGGTGTTGCTGGTGGTGGTGTTGTTGTTGGTGGTGTTGTCGATGTCGTCGGTGGTGTTGCTGTTGCTGTTGTTGATGTTGTTGTTGGTGTTGTTACTGTTGTTGTTGTTGCTGTTGCTGCTGCTGTTGTTGTTGTTGGTGTTGTTGGTGGTGGTGTTGTTGTTGGTGGTGGTGTTGTTGCTGTTGGTGTTATTGGTGGTGTTGGTGGTGGTGGTGTGCTGTTGTTGTTGTTGAATTATCATTTTTGAAGGATAAGTATTGTTGATCCCCCCTCCGGTGCACATTGCATGTTTCAATTGAAGTGCCCCTCCTGGCGCTCGCACCTTGTTTTTCTGCAGGGAAAAACCTCGTCCTCAAACTGTGTTGTTGGCTCCCGGGTTACAACAACAACGGCTCCCGCCTGAGACTTCCTCACAATTTAACCAGGACCCCCGCACCTGCCTGAGACTTCCTCGTATTTTACTCAGGAATCGCGCTCTCGCTTGCGATTTCCTTACAATTTGTTCAGGAATCGCTTTCTCGGCGCCATGGAGTCGCGCTCTCGCTGGATCAAGAATAGCGCCCTTGCGTTGGAATTTCCCGCAATTTACTCAAGCGCCGCGCTCCCGGCACTCAGGCACCCAGGAGTCGCGCTCACGCTTAGGACTCCCTCACAGATTATTTAAGAATCGGGACATCGCTGCCCTTCGTGGACCCATTGCAGCCCTTCGTGGCCCCCTCGCTGCCCTTCGTGGACCCGTTGCAGCCCTTCGTGGCCCTCTCGCTGCCCTTCGTGGCCCCGTTGCAGCCCTTCGTGGCCCCCTCGCTGCCCATCTTGGCCCCGTTGCAGCCCTTCGTGGCCCCCTCGCTGCCCTTCGTGTCCACGTTGCAGCCCTTCGCGGCCCCCTCGCTGCCCGTCGTGGCCCCGTTGCAGCCCTTCGTGGCCCCCTCGCTGCCCCCCCCGTTGCAGCCCTTCGTGGCCCCCTCGTTGCCCTTCGTGGCCCCGTTGCAACCCCTCGTGGCCCCCTCGCTGCCCTTCGTGGCCTCGTTGCAGCCCTTCGTGGTCCCCTCGCTGCCCTTCATGGCCCCGTTGCAGCCCTTCGTGGCCCCCTCGCCTGGATTTCGTGGCCGCATATATGTATGCCCTGGCCCCCGCTCGTTCGCACCCGTCGTGACCCCATATACATGCCCTTCGTGGCCCGCTGTCGCCCTTCGTGGCCCCCTCGCTGCCCTTCGTGGCCCCGTTGCTGCCGTCAGTGGCCCCGTCCTTGCCCTCCGCGGCCCAATATACGTATGCCCTTCGTGGCCCCCGCTCGTTCGCGCTCTTCGTGGCCCCATGTGCATGCCCTTCGTGGCCCCGCTGTCGCCCTTTGTGGCCCCCTCGCTGTCCTACGTGGCCCAGTTGCTACCCTCAGTGGCCCCGTCGTTGCCTTCTGTGGCCCCGCATTATCTGCCCTTCGTGGCCCCCGCTCGTTCGCGCTCTTCGTGGCCCCATATGCATTCCTTTCGTGTCCCCGCTGTCGCCCTTCGTGGCCTACTTCGTGCCCTTCATGGCCCTGCTATCGTTCTCGCTCTCGCTCTCGCTTTCGCTCGTCGTCGTCGTCGCCGTCGTCGTCGTCGTCGAAGTCGTCGTCGCCGCCGTCGTCGTCGTCGTCGTCGTCGTCGTGGTCGGTCCCCTGTCCGTCCCTCTTGGGGTCGGGCTACCGCCGATCAGCGCTGCCGTTGGCCAGGCCGACGGTCCGCGGCCGCCCCGCCGCTTGCCGGGGCCCAGCCTGCAGGGAAGAAAGGTATACCCCCAAAAAAGGTTACGATCGACGACGAAGAGGGCGGGCATCGAGAGTTTCGAAAATACGCTTTAATGGACACTCGAGCAGATAAGAGCGAACAGTCTTAAAATGATTGTTGTTGTTGCTGCTGTTGCTGATGTTGTTTTCGATCCGCCGGTGGGGGTCCCAGCGGACTTGGATCCCAAAAGCGACGCCATCGCGTGATGCGCACTCAGACAGTAGAGCTTCCTTCGCACATTAGGAAAGGAAGGGAGGAGGGGGTGGTAGCGGATGAGCAGGAGGCGGAGGACAGAGGAGAAGGAATGTTGGAACTCATATTAGGTTTCCAGCTAGACCGTCAGGAGGATGACGAGGAGGAGGGTTAATAGAAGATGATAGAGAGCAGGATGAATGAGGAGGTGGATGGTTACATAATGAAGATAAGCGTGGTAAAAGTGAATAAGGGGGATGAAGACGAATACGAATAATGATGAAATGCAGGATGCAAGTCAGAGGAGGAGGAGGAGCAGGAGGAGTAGGTGGAGGACGACGACGACAAGGACGACGGCGACAGCGACGACGGCGGCGGAGACGACGACGACGACGACGACGACGACGACGACGATGAGAGGGAGGGGGCAGGGAAGGGGGCGTGGGTTGAGGAGGAGGAGGACGAGGAGCCTCCCATCTGGCGACGCCACCTCCCAAGCTCGCCTCTCAGGTTCCGAACTTCGTCACGGCGATGCATGCCGCCAAGCAGGCTTGAGTCTCGTTCGTTGTTGTTGTTGTTGTTGTTGTCGTCGTCGTTGTTGTTGTTGTTGTTGCTGTTTCTCTCTCTCTATCTTTATATATATGTGTATATATATATGTGTTGACCAGTTTCGGTGGGGAGATTAGCACGCATATGGCATCGGGGTTGGCGTTTGCTGTTTCTATCGCAGCGCGGTATTTGTACCATCCTAAACCGTCTTGGGAAGCGTCCAATCTTCCTCCCTCGCCTCAGGCCTACTATCTGCCGTTCTGGCCCAAGATTTCAGCATGCCGGCGCATTCATGAACTTTACGCGCATTTCGTTTACAGTTGCGATGCTCTGCAACAGCAAAAACGCGCACAACAACAAAACAACATAAAGTCTCGTTCGACGGCTGGGTCTTCGCCGGAGTGGACGTGGCCACCACGGGGGCTTTGGCAGCGTGCGCGTCAGCACCTCAGTCGGCACAGTGGGAGCCGACACATGCGTCGGCTGACGGCGCGGCCATCTAGGTAAGGAAGGTCCTGGATAACATCGGAGACCTGGAGGTTGGCATCAACACCGGTGTCGCTGGATGCCTCCACCAGAGGGAAGGTGATCCCGATCTCGGTGATGGTGGTAATATTCGAGCTTCTCAAGAAGCCGAGAGATTACCACCAGCATCACAATCCAGGGCAATCTTCCCCTGATGGAAGCAACCATCATGCAGTCGGCTACTATTGAGAAGGCCTTACGGCCAGTGCCGCCGACCCTGTTCGCTGGGACGAGGAGGAGGAGAAGGAGACAGAGGAGGAGGAAGAGGAGGAGGAGGAGGACGAGGAGGAGGACGAGGAGGAGGACGAGGAGGAGGAGGAGGAGGAGGAGGAGGGAGGAGGAAGAGGAGGAGGAGGAGGAG
>CAUYUJ010014407.1:242603-270103 GCA_963575745.1 Prorocentrum cordatum
AGGAGGAGGAGGGAGTTGGGAGGAGGGAGGAGGGAGGAGGGAGGAGGGAGGCGGAAGAGGAAGGAGGGAGGAGGAGGAGGAGGAGGAGGAGGAAGGAGGAAGGAGGAGGAGGAGGAGAAGAAGGAGGAGGAGAATATGAATATTAAGAGCAGGAGGCGGAGGAGGAGGAGGAGGAGGAGCAACGCTCCATACTGAGAGCGGTGGTGTAGCACGTGCTTACCAGCAAGGCTCCCAAGAGCGAGCGGCAGCGTAAGCATCTCTGGGCACGAGGACTCTGAACAGAGAGCGGTGATGTAACAAACTTTTCCCAGCAAGGCTCCCAACTGACAGCGGTGACGTAACACGCGCTTGCCAGCAAGGCTCCCAAGAACGAGCGGTGACGCAACAAGCTCCTACCACCAAGGCTCCCAAGAGCGAAGGGTGTCATGAGCCATCTCGGGCAGGTTGCTGAAGCGCTCTTTTCGTTTCCGTGTCGGCCCAGGTATCGGAAAGAGCGAGGTACGAGTGATGACGTTGTGTTTGGGCGAAGCCTTTTAGGGAGGGGTCCAGGGGAGTGGGGAGGGTTGGAAGGATGGTGTCTAATGGCTGTTTTCTGAGTTGTCCTATGGTTTTTGCATGTTTTTCGGGTTTTCCCCCAAGACGGCCCAAGAGCGCTCCAAGAGAGCCCAAGACCGTCCAAGACAGCCCAAGAGGCCCCCAAGAGGCGCCCAAGGGGCGTCCCAAGAGGGCCCCAAGGGGCCAAAATCATTGATTTTCCTTCAGGGCAACGTACATTTTTAGCATCTGCAGCTTTTCGGCTTTCACGGCGTTGACGACGGCCCAAGAGGCCCCCAAGACCGCCCCAAGACGGCCCAAGATGTTCCCAAGAGGCCCCCAAAACGGCCAAAGAGGGCCCCAAGACGGCCCAAGATGCGCCCAAGACGGCCCAAGAGGGCCCCAAGACGGCCCCAAGAGGGGGACCACGAACCGGAAAGTCTAGCCTTTCGCCCCAAGACTATCCCAGGAGGCCTCAAGAGCCCCCAAGAAGCCCCAAGAGGCGTCCCAAGAGACCAACAGGCCACCAGGAGGCCAAAATCATTTTTAACATACACAGCTTTTCGGGTTTCACGGCGTTGAAGATGGTCCAAGAGGCCCCAAAGACCGCCCCAAGACGGCCCAAGAGGCTCTCAAGAGGCCCCCAAGACGGCCCAAGAGGGCCCCAAGACGGCCCCAAGAGGGGGACCACGAACCGAAAAGTCTAGCCTTTCGCCCCAAGAAGCTCCCAGGAGGCCCCCAAGAGGTTCCCAAGAGGCCTCCAAAAGGGTTCTAAAAGGGCCCAAATAGGACTCCCGAGAAGGCCCAGAGATGCCAAATAAAGAGCGATCGGTAACGCAAAAAGCTCTTCACACCAAGGCTCCCAAGAGCGAACGGTGACGTAAACAAGCTGTTAAAGACCAAGGCTCCCAGCAGAGAGCGGTGACGTAACAAGTTCCTGACACCAAGGCCCAGCCAAGGCTCAGGAACGGGCGGCAACGCAACAATCTCTGAACACCAAGGCTCCCAAGAGCGAGGGGTGACGTAACAAGCTCTCAACGCCAAGGCTCCCAGTACGAACGGCGGTGTGTGAGTAATTTCGGCTTCTGTTTCTGAAGCGCTCTTTCCATTTCTGTGCCAGGCCAGGTCTAACGGCTTTCGGCCCATCCCGCCACCGTGCTTGGGCTGTGGGTATGAAGCTTGTTGGATGTTCGTTGGGATCGCGTGGAAGGCCTCTCGGGGGCCTCTTCGAAGCAGTTTTGGGGCCTCTTGGAGGCCGCTTTGGGGCCTCTGTTGGGTCTCTTGGGGACCTCTTGGGGCCTCCGGGGCCATCGTGGAGGCTGCTTGAGCCGTCTTGGGGTGATTTTGGGACCTCGTAGGCCGTCTGGGAGCGTCGGAAAACAAAAGAAATGCGAGAACGCCAAAATCCTTCGAAAGCCCAGCGAAAACAAATGATTTTGGCGTCTTGGGCCCTCTTGGGAGGCCTCTTGGGGCATCTTGGAGGCCTCTTGGGCCGTCTGGGAGCCATCTTGAGCGTCTTGGAGCGATCGTTCGGCGGCTCGGGGCCCTCTTGGACCGTCTTCGGGGCCTCCCAGGGGGGGGGGCCTCGTGGCCCGTCATGGGGCTGCCTTGGGCCTGATGAAGTCATGCGGCAAGCCGCGGGGGAGCCTAGAGAGCACGCGGGAAGTCTTTATAGATTTGAGAATCTGGGGCTTGGGCCCCTGAAAGACCCCTATGGAGCGCTTAAGGGATTAGGCAAAGGACCTGAGGACAAGGCCCACTCCGTGCCCAGCGGCAATTCGGGATTGGGAGGAGGAGGAAGAGGAGGAGGAGGAGGAGGAGGAAGAAGAAGAAGAGGAGGAAGAAGGAGAAGAAGGAGAAGAATGAGAAGAAGAAGAAGAAGAAGAAGAGGAGGAGGAGGAGGAGGAGAAGGAGAGGAGGAGGAGGAGGAGGAGGAGGAGGAGATGAGCAGGACCGATGCTCGAGGGGTACGAGGAGGAGGAAGCAAGGGGGATGAGGAGTAAAGGTAGGAAAAGGAGGAGAAGGACAAGAGGACGACGACGGGGAGCAGGAGAGAGGAGAGACCGAGGAGGAGGACGAGGAGGAGAAGGAAAAAGGATGGACGGAGGAGGGGGGGAGAAAGGAAGCGAAGATCAACGGGGAGGATGAGGGACGGAGGGGAAGGAGGGATGGCGGGAGTACGGAGGAGAGTGAC
Organism: Prorocentrum cordatum; assembly: GCA_963575745.1. Classification (NCBI taxonomy): domain Eukaryota; class Dinophyceae; order Prorocentrales; family Prorocentraceae; genus Prorocentrum; species Prorocentrum cordatum. The sequence continues at coordinate 245,332 of CAUYUJ010014407.1, forward strand.
GCATCGTATTGCCCTCGCGGTTTTCTCCTCCGTCGTCGTCCTCCATCGGTCTCCCTCGTCGCCCTCCCTCGTGCTCCCTCGTCCTACTCCCTGTTCCTACTCCTCCCCTTTCCTTCCTTCTCCTCTTCCCACGCGTCTAGCACTGTTGCGCTCCTCCACTTGCCAGTCCTGCCCCTCCCCTATCATCCCCTTCGCGGCGGCCCACCGTGGTGCGTCTTGTCTCTCGTTGCGTAGTCCAGCATTGGCAGGCAATGCATTCGAGCCAGGATGTCGACACAACTGTTGAAGAGGTCTTGCCGCTGGTTCCGCCGACCCTAAAGGAGGATCAGCGTGCCCCAGGAATGGCCAAGAGGGAGCCGAGGAACGCACGAAGGCAGGCCGACGAGTATCCCAGAAAGGCTTGAGGAGCACCTCGAGACCTGGAGAATGGACAGGGCACCCTGCCGTCTCGATCGAAGACGTCTACGGCGAATCACCACCGCCCCCTGCCTGTTTGGAAGCGCCTATGTGGCCGAAAGTTGGGCTAGTGTTATCGGACCGTGTGTTCCCCCAGCTGTCGTTGAAACCGTTCGGGGAACACGGGAGGAAGGTGGAAATCAGGAGAAGAAGGAAAAGGGAGGAGGAGGAGGAGGAGGAGGAGAAGGAGGAGGAGGAGAAGAAGAAGAAGAAGAAGAAGGGGGACGCCTCTTGGAAGCCTCGTGGGGCACGCTTGGGGTCTCCTTGGAGCTTCCTGGGAGCCCCTTGGGGCCGCTTTGGCCGTCTTCGGATGTTTTTGGCCCATATGGCGCTGTCGGAAGCCATCTTGGAGGCCTCCATGAAGCGACTTGGGGCCTTGTGCCGTCCTGGGGCCATCTTGGAGGCCTTTGGGGCCACCTTGGGGCGATCTTGGAGGCCTCTTGGGCCGTCTGAGAGGCCTCTTGGGAGCCTCTTGGGATATCTAGGGCCGTCTTGGGGGCTTTTTGGACAAACTTGGAGGCATCTTGGACTCTCTTGGGCCGTCTTGGAGGCCATCTCGGACCATCTTGGGCAAACTTGGAGGCCATCGTGGCCGCTTTGCAGGCCATCTTGGCCGTCTTGGAGCCACCTTGAGCAGCAAAAACCTTGGCGACCACCTCGCACGTAGCTTTCCGGGTGGCCCGCAGCATGCGCCGAAGCCCCAGGCGGCGTTCTCTTGGAAGAGAACCAAACTAAAAGCCGTAGTATCCAGCACGCCAGACACCCTTGTGATAAATCGACAGGGGGGCGGCGGATCGAAGACGCATACGGCGAATCACCGCCGCTCCTTGCCTTCTGGAATCGCCCATGTGGCCGAGCGTTGTGGCAAGAGCTCTGCCAAGCTATCGGACCATGTGTTCCCCCAGCCGTTGTTGGAACCCTTCGGGGAACACTTGGGCAACCGTTCAGCAAGCTGGGCACCCCTGTGGCAAGACCACAGGGTGCGGCGGATCCAGTGGCCTGGGGCCCATCCCGCCACCGTGCGTGGGTCGTGGACCATGGGCCTCTTGAGTTCATAGAAGGGCCTCTCAGGGTGCCTCTCGGAGGCCTCTTGGAGGGTTCTCGGGGGGCCTCTTGGGGACTCTGCGTGGCCTCCTGGGTGGTTTGGGGGGGACCCTCGGGCTCTGGGAGTCCTCTTAGGGGCCTTCTGTCGGTCTTAGGATAGTATTGTGGCGGAGGGCTCGACGTGTTTGGCCGTGCTCCCCCTCTTAGGACCCTCTTGAGCCGTCTTGGTGGGCCGTCTTGGGGCCCTTTTTGGGGCCGTCTTGGGGCGATCTTGGGGGCCGCTTGGATCGTCGTGGATCGTTGGAAGACTTCAAAGGGGAGGCCACTGAACTACGTCAAAAACCAAAGGAGTATCAATGACGTTGCGTCTTGGGGCCCTCGTCGGGGTCCTCTTGGGGCCCTGTTGGGCCGTCTTGGAGGCCTGTTGGGCCGTCTTTGGGGCCGTCTTGGGCGTCGTGGACATAAGCTACCAAAATCGAGCCAAACTGGCACGGAGATCACTTAGAAAAGGAGGGGGGAGCGCATTCTGACCGGGGACCCCCCTCAGGATCCCCTCACCCCAGGCGGCGGATCATAGGAAATGGGGGCTGCCTTTCGATTCGATTACGACCTGGACCGAGTCACCTCGGGTTGGCAAGCTTGGAGAGCCAAAGGTGGCCGCCGGGAAGGGGGGAAACATGTCGACCCAGAGGGCATCTCCAAGGACCACCCTGGGACGACTGGCCCATGATTCCCTGTCACAGACGCCGACAGGGTTGGCACATGTTGGGGGTTCTGGAGGGGTTCCAGTTTTCGGGCCGTTCTCTAGAACTGGGTCGGGGAGCCTACTCGTTGCCGAGGATCACAGTGATCAGAAAAGCCGTTTCTTTCTTGATTGAGCGCTCCTCTTGGTAGCACGATAAGCGTATTCCAATTTGGCGGGACCATGTATTCCCTGGACATTGGTGGGTTACCCGAGCGACTTTTCGAGGACCGTCTCGACAGATGGAAGGTTCCAGCGTGCACATATCCGTAACGACGCGCGTGACGATGAGCGTGGAGCAGTTGTGGCGGGTGATGTCGATTACTCAGGCGGTTCAAGAGGCGGTTTTGTTGTCATTCTCAGGTGCAGTGCACATAGTGTGCGACCGCCGTCAGGAAGTTCGAATCAACGCGCGTCCCTTACGCTAGAAGAGCGTATCATCACCACCACCACCACCACCACCACCATCATCATCATCATCATCATCATCATCATCATCATCATCACCATCACCATCACCATCATCAGCATCAGCATCGCCATCACCATCACCATGTATGCGACCTCGATGTCTTGGCTTTCTGGAGGTTGCACTCTTATGCTGACCATGTGACCATGTCGCTCCGGAGTTGTGACGCATCCAGATGCAATTACACCACGGGCATTTGTGTAGAACGGACACCAGCATACCGTGCAGTCTACGCCAGAGGGACGGAACCAAGGATTTCGACGCTTTAGCCCATGGAGTGTGTGAGAGTAACAAGTGGTGCAGTACTACTGGATGCAAAACGGTCAAAACCTGATGACGGCGACCAGAGACAAGAGAGCGTAGAGACGGTCCGAAAGTGATGTTGTAGAATGGCACATAGGCCATTCAGAGTCGAATGCCGTCACTGCTTCGAGGTAGATTAGTATGTGATTGCTGTGGGCTGCCGGGCCTCTGGGCCACTTGGAGCAGATAACAACAACAGCAATTGCAGCAGCAGCAGCAGCAACAACAGCAATATCAGCAGACTCCCCTCCTTACTCATCCCTCCCTCCTCCCCCGCGCGCTGGCCCAGCACGGCAGGCTGTCCGCGTCGCCTGCGAGGACATGCCGGAGCACCTCACGATCGAGCCTGGCGACAGGCGGGCGCGGCGCGGCGGGGACGTTTCTCGGGGGGGTCGAGTAATTTTGGGGGTGTTCCACGGACGGTTATGCGAGGTATCCTCGCAGGGTCTCCAGAGGTCTCGAGCGTGTTCCGGGGCGTCCGTGCGGCCTCGTCACTAGTGGGATGAGGAGGAGGAGGACGAGGACGAGGACGAGGACGAGGACGAGGACGAGGACGAGGAGGGCGGCGAGGACGCAAGAGGAAAGAGGATGGGACGGAAAAGGGCTCCACTATCTTGACACGAAAGGTATCGCCCTTGGCCGGTCATTTTTCTCTGGGTTTGGTCTCGATTTTGTCCCTCCTGCGATGCTCCTCCGCATCGAACTCCCTCTCCCACATGGTCCTGGAGACCCGCGCCAACTTTGAGCGCGCGGCCAGCCGTGGGGACCCCACGTGCCTTCGCCACTTCCCGTCCTCCCCGTCGCCCCCCGTTCTGACTCCTCGCCCACCTCCTCGCCCTCCCCGCCGTCATCGTCGTCGTCGTCGTTGTCGTTCGTCGACCGTCGACCGTCGCTCGTCGTCGTCGCCGTTGCCGTCTCCGTCGCCGTCGCCGCTGCCGCCGCCGTCGCCGCCCCGCCCTGCGGGGCAGCTCGGCTGGGGCGCGTGGACATCAGGCCAGCAGGGAACTGGATGCAGGCCCCCGCCCACGCAGCCAGCCAGCCAGCACTGGCAGACCCGCCCACGTCTCGCAGCAGGGCGCGCTGAACCATATGGTGGCTCCAAACCCGCCTGGGGTGCTGACGCGCCCGTTGTCCGAGCGGCGTCCAGCAGCGGCGACGAAGGGCCCTCAGAGGCCGACTGCCGCTGCCTCAAGTCGCCCTTTCCCGATATTTTGCCCACCCGTCCCCAGCGGGGCTACCGTGGGCCACCCCCGCGGGGCACTCCACCAGCTTCGTGCTGGGGGAGCTGCAGGGGGGAGAAAAAGAATTGTAAGAAGTACGCTCCCGAGCAGCACCCAGCGCACTGCGGCGGCGCTCCCGTGGGTCCCCGCCCGCGTGGCACCCCACAAGTTACCATGCTGGCGGGGACGCCGGGTGGACCCGTCCCCCAAGCTGGGCGTTCCCCGCGTCACCGTCGGGCATAAATCGGGAAGCCGTCGACCGCAGGGGGGGTACGAAGGCTGGGCGCTAGGGGGCCCGCCTGCGAGTAGACAACGCATTTTGCGTCAAGCGGAGCGGAACGAGGAGGAACGGTGAGAAAGTGGAGAAGGAGGCAAGAGGACGAGGAGGAGGAGGAGGAAGAAGAAGAAAAAGGGCGACGACGACGACGACGACGACGACGACGACGACGACGACGACGACGACGACGACGGCGGACACGATGGGAACAGGCTGGGGACGAAGACGAGAAGGGCGAGGGGAGGGAGAGAAAGGCCCGCAGGGCCGAGGGGGGTGCTGTCCGCGACCCCTCAAGCCTACAGGGTACGTCCCTTCCTTTCCTGTGCACCTTGGTCTCGGTTTCGATTACGGGGTGCATTTCGACTCCTGCATTGCATCACTCCTCGTTCCTGTTGATCCTCCTCCTTGGGCCTTCGGTTTCCCTGGGTCCGTTCGTGTCGGAGGCCGCTTTTGGTCACGCCATCTAGATGTCCACCGAATTGGAGCGATCGAATTCTAGAGGCGAGTTGTTTGTGGGATATTAGCTGTGTTTTTTCGCATAAGAGACAAAACACATTCAGCAATATTAAAGCAGACAAGACGTCGTGAGTGCACTTCGGGGCGCCTCCGCGGCAGCCTGCCCGAGTCGGCTTACCCGATAGCACGGGCGCCCCCACCCCCACCCCCACGAGAAATTCTGGACGCTTCGCGTAACCCCACCAGCCCATCGATGCCCAGAGGAATTGCTTCGATCAGGGAAGTGGGCAGCACACAGAGGAAGGGTCCCCCAGTGGAGGCCTCTTGGAGCGTCTTGGGGGCCTCTTGGCGTTCTCGGACGCCTCTGAGAACGTCTTGGGTGCCTCGGAGAGTTTCTTGGGGCCTCTTGGGGGTCTCTTGGGGATCTCTTGGAGGCCTCTTGGGCGCCTGTTGGGGCCTCCTGGGCGCCTCTTGGGGTCCTCTGGAAGCGCTCGCCATCTTGAAGCTTCGGATGACCATCGGAAGCGAAAAGGCGAGAAAGCCAAAAACATTGATTTTCGTAAGGTGTGGGAAGGATGTTGGCCTCTTCATGGCCTCCTCGGGGAGCTCTTTGGCCACTTGAGCCGCCTTGGAGCAGTCTCGGGGCCTCTTGGAGCATCGTGGGAGCCATCTTGAGGCATCTTGGGATATCTTGAGCCATCTTGGAAGTCATCTTGGGCTCTCCCAGGCGCTCTTGGAGTCATCTTAAGCAGTGCCCCCCCCCCATTTTCCCCCCAGGAGGCCAACATGTGGCCAAAACCTTTTTGTAAAATCGACGATTTTGGCATTCTCGCTAGGCCTCTTGGAGCGTCTTGGGTGCCTCTGGGGGGCCTCTGGGGGCCTCTTGGGGGTCTGCTGGAAGCCTCTTGGGGGCATCCTGGGGGCCTCTTGGGGCCTCCTGGCCACCTCTGTGGGCCCTCTTGGGGCACCCTTGGGAGCCTTGAGAGCGCTCTTGGGGCCACCTCGGAGGAGATCGATCAAAGAAGGGGAGTCTCAATTAGCGCTGACCCCCGGAGAGGCCAAAATAGAGCCAAAACCATAGTATAACCTATGATTTTGGCTTCCTCGCCGAGGCCGTTTTGGACGCTCCAGCGACCCGCGGAACGCGCCCTCCAGGTCCAGGGGAAGGGGGTAGGGGGATGGGTCAAGTTACCCCCTCCCCGCCCGCAAGCCGTCTCGCTCACTCCCACCCGCCCTCCCAACACATACGTAGCACCCGAGTCTGGCCCGAGCCTCAGCATATTCAGCAGTCGTCTTTGGATGGGCAGCTACTGGGGGCCAATCCGCCGCCGCCGCCTCCGCCGCCGCCGCCGCCGCCGCCGCCGCTGCCCGCCGCCGCCGCCGCCGCCGCCGCCGCCGCCGCCGCCGCCGCCGCCTGCCGCCGCCGCCGCCGCCGCCGCCGCCGCCGCCGCCGCCGCCGCCGCCGCCGCCCCCCGCTGCCTAACCGCCGCCGCAGCCGCAGCCGCTGCCGCCGCCCCGCCGCCGCCGCCGCCGCCGCCGCCGCCGCCGCCGCCCCCGCCCCCGCCGCCGCCGCCGCCGCCGCCGCCGCCGCCGCACCGCCGCAGCCGCCGCAGCTGCCGCCGCCGCCGCCGCCGCCAAGTGCACTCGTGTACTCTATTGTTTTTTGACAGGGATGGTGGCGGGGGGCCACATCGCGTTGGCTGCGCATGTTCCGAATTTGGAAGCAACATGTGTTTTGTATTGTTTTTTGCAAAGGATGGTGGGGCGGTGTCGGCATGGACTCGGGTTGGCCCCCAGTCGCATGGGGGAGGGGGTGTTTATTAATAGGGAACAGTGATTAAACTCTTCCCAGAAGGAAGAAGGGGGTGGAAGAGGAAACACCCTAAACCACCTACGCCCTAAAAGACTGGTGGGATTTCGGGGATCTTGCGCCCGTGCTTATACACATGGAATGAATGACACAGAATGTTTGCCTCCACGTGCGTAGTTCGTGCTCGTATCATGCGGCAGGCTGTGACAGTTGGAGGCTCCGTCCTGCGATCCGCTCCCGTCTGTTCCGCTGCCAAGAAAAAAACAACCCAGAAGAAACTCCTTCGTGTTCGAGGTGCACGACCAGAGCGCGCCGGGAGGCGGGCGGCTGTCGACCATCGAGCTCCGGAAGGCGGAGGCGCCGCCGCGCGGCACGGGGATGGGCGCGCGGAAGGGTCGGGCTGCGGGGTGCGCGGGCGGCGCGGGGCCCTCTGGGAGAGGAGTTTCGCCCTTGAGGAGCGTTGCCTTCGCCGAGCCGCGGCTCGTGCGAGATTGCTGTTTGCCCTCTGGTGCGCAACGGTTCGTTACCCGGGTCACCCCACCCACCCCCCCGGGGTAGCGCTGGCGATGGGACGTGGGCCCCACATGCGGGTGCTCTCGCGCGTGCTGCGGAGACCACAGCACACACACACACACACTCTCACACACACACACACACACACACACACACACACACACACACACACACACACACACACACGCCCCGACGTGCCTTGCCCCGCCCAAGCATCAGCGTTGCCGCCAGGGGCTCCTGACCCACCCCCCCACCCCCCAGGTAGCGACCGTTGTGCCCGAAGTGATGACGACCACAACAGCAACAACAACAACAACAACAATTACTAGCACGTGGGGACACTCCGTTCTCACCAGTGCCAGGGTTTTCATACGACGCCCGCCAATACCCCCACTTTGTGGGGGGGCTGGTTCAAGCTCTACCACATTTCCAAACGACTCTTCGCCACCACCCACGCCCAGCTTCCCGCCCTATGACGTTCGGACACTTCACTTCGTGGCCTGCGGACGACCGTGGCTACTACACTGGCGCATGGGTACAGTGACTTGTTGTGGTAACATTTCTGGACGCTAGCTTAGTATACGACTTTTCCCCCTGTTCCAACACTCCAACCTGAAAATTCGTACAGATGTTTTTCGAGGACCTACGGTGCGATTCGTATGATTTTATGTTGCGCGGTGCTAAAATTCCTAAGAAACCCAATGGTTTTTGAAGATTTCGGCGTGCGCGCGCGAAGAAAAAACGAATGTGTCCCGCATGGTATTATTTGACAGGGATGATGGCCCTGGCAGGTGCGCAACCGTTGTTGGCAGAAGTTCGAAGCACGTGAAAAAGTTGCTCGCAAAAGCCCGTTTGACAGAAATGTTTAAAAAGTGTTGGGTTTCCTACAAATCCGCAAGAGCGCGCGGGATGAAATTTTGACACTTTTTTTTTGAAAAACCATTGGTTTTTTGATGTTTTTATGTTAAAATCGCTACGAACACTAAGGTTTTGGAAGGATTTCGTCTTGCGCGCGCGAATGTCCACTTTACCTTATTTTTTGCAAGGGATTCTTGAAGCTTGGTTATGTTAGAACAAGAAATGTCCACTTTGCCTTATTTTTTGCAAGGGAAAACCGCCCGTAACACAACAACCGGATCCGGACCAACCCGTTTTGCCGGAGACTTCCTCACGAAAATGATGAAAACATGGCTGCGGCCTAGGCGCGGCGAGGGGGCCGTGCACCAGGGGTCCCAACAATAATTGTTCTTTAGAAGTAATAATGTTCAACATCAATCATGTTACCCTCATGCGCGATGTTTCCACACGAAGCATGCGACCATCATGATAATCATCCACATCATGGGGGACTCGTGTTCTACAGCGGGGCCTGTTCTTCCCATTCCCAGATCTCCCGCCCAATCAAGTCTTGCAAACACCACCTCCGAGGAATTTCAACATATCCCGCTTCGAAAACACATGCCCGCGCCTTGCTGCGCCGATGCGAGACCGCCAGTGGAACCCCAGCGAAGGGTAAATCACAAGGAAGTATCGAACGACAGGATTGCCTCGGTGGGGATGGGGACTGTCGGCGGTCAGGCAAGGACCTGGACCTGAATAGAAAGGGGGGAAGTCTCGAGCAGGGCTGCTGTTGTTGCTGGGAGCGGCACCAATGCTGAAGAGACTAGGGCGCTAGTCCAGCGCAAAACAAAACGAAGTCTCGAGCGGGAACGCTGGTTATGTTGGGACGGCGGCTTTTGGCGGCAAGGAAGAACACCGCCTTGAGTAAGAAAGGAGACGCATCGAGCGGGAGCCGTGGTTTTGTCGGGACGGGGGCTGTCGGCGGGAGCGTTGTTCTTGCTGGGAGCGGCGCCAATTCAAAAGAGAGGAGGGCGCCAGTCCAGCGTAAAACGGAAGGAAGTCTCGGGCAGGAGCGCTGGTTTTGTCGGGGTGGTGGTTTTCGGCGGCGAGGAGGAACACCGCCTGGAGTAAGAAGGGAGGCAGCATCGAGCGGGAGCCGTGGTTTTGTCGGGACGGGGGTTGTCGGCGGCGAGGAACAGCACCGTTTTCAGGAAAAAGGGAGGAAGCCTCGAGCGGGAGCGTTGTTCTTGCTGGCAGCGGCGCCAATTCAAAAGAGAGTTGGGCGCCAGTCTAGCGTAAAACGGGAAGACGTCTCGGGCGGGAGCGCTGGTTTTGTCGGGGCGACGGTTTTCGGCGACGAGGAGGAGTACCACCTTGAGTAAAAAAGGGAGGAAGCCTAGAGCGGGAGCGCTGTTTTTGTTGGGGGCGGCGCCGATGAGAGAAAGACTAGCGCGCCAGTCCAAGGTAAAATGGGAGGAAGTCTCGAGCGGAAGCGTTGGTTTTGTTAGGACGGCGGCTGTCGGCGGGGAGCAAGAACACCAGCCCTGAGTAAAAAATGAGGACGTTTCGAGCGGGAGCGTTGTTGCTGTTGGGCGGCCGGTTTTGGCGGTCCCCCAAACCGCTCGAGCGTGAGCCTCATTTTCAATGAAAGTGTAGCCGGCGCCTCGGCGAGAGCGCCAGGGCGCTTATAAGGGGTCCAACAGTAATGATGCTGAAGTAATTTACAATCTTCAACAACAACAACAACAACAACAACAACAACAACAACAACAACAACAATCATTTAAGACTGGGGACACTCCGTTCTCACCAGTGCCAGGGTTTTCATAGGAGGCGGGCAATACCCCCACTTTGTGGGGGGGCCGGTTCAAGCTCTACCAAATTTCCAAACGACTCTTCGCCACCACCCACACCCAGCTTCCCGCCCTATGACGTTCGGACACTTCACTTCGTGGCATGCGGACGACCGTGGCTACTATTCAGGGCCCCGCGGCCGACGACGACGGCGTGCGCGCGCGAAGAAAAAACGAATGTGTCCCGCATGGTATTATTTGACAGGGATGATGGCCCTGGCAGGTGCGCAACCGTTGTCGCAGAAGTTCGAAAAAGTTGCTCGCAAAAGCCCGTTTGACAGAAATGTTTAAAAAGTGTTGGGTTTCCTACGAATCCGCAAGAGCGCGCGGGATGAGATTTTGACATTTTTTTGTTGAAAAACCATTGGTTTTTTGATGTTTTTATGTTAAAATCGCTCCGAACACTAAGCTTTTGGAAGGATTTCGTCTTGCGCGCGCGAATGTCCACTTTACCTTATTTTTTGCAAGGGATTCTTGAAATTTGATTATATTAGAACAAGAAATGTCATTTTATAGTGTTTTTTGCAAGGGAAAGCGGATTACAACAAAACAACCGGATCTGGATCACATCGTTTTACCTGAGGCTTCCTCACGAAAATGATGAAAATGTAGCTGCGGCCTAGGCGGCGCAGGGGGGGCGCGCACCAGGGGGCCCAACAATAATTATTCTTTAGAATAAATAATGTTCAACAACAACAACAATTACTAGCACGTGGGGACACTCCGTTCTCACCAGTGCCAGGGTTTTCATAGGAGGCGGGCAATACCCCCACTTTGTGGGGGGGCCGGTTCAAGCTCTACCAAATTTCCAAACGACTCTTCGCCACCACCCACACCCAGCTTCCCGCCCTATGACGTTCGGACACTTCACTTCGTGGCATGCGGACGACCGTGGCTACTATTCAGGGCCCCGCGGCCGACGACGACGGCGTGCGCGCGCGAAGAAAAAACGAATGTGTCCCGCATGGTATTATTTGACAGGGATGATGGCCCTGGCAGGTGCGCAACCGTTGTTCGCAGAAGTTCGAAAAAGTTGCTCGCAAAAGCCCGTTTGACAGAAATGTTTAAAAAGTGTTGGGTTTCCTACGAATCCGCAAGAGCGCGCGGGATGAATTTTGACACGTTTGTATTTATATATATATATATATATATATATATATATATATATATATGTGTGTGTATAACAAAAAATGGTTTTTTTTATGTTTTTTATGTTAAAATCGCTACGAACACTAAGGTTTTGGAAGGATTTCGTGTTGCGCGCGCGAATGCCCACTTTACTTTATTTTTTGCAAGGGATTCTTGAAGTTTGGTTATGTTAGAACAAGAAATGTCAGTTTATTTTGTTTTTTGCAAGGGAAAGCGGGGGGGAACAAAACAACCGGATCCGGACCAACCCGTTTTGCCGGAGATTTCTTCACGAAAATGATGAAAACATGGCTGCGGCCTAGGCGCGGCGAGGGGGCCGTGCACCAGGGGCCCCAACAATAATTATTCTCTAGAAATAATAATGTTCAACAACAACAACAGCAACAACAACAACAACAGCAACAGCAACAGCAACAGCAACAGCAACAGCAACAACAACAGCAACAACAACAGCAACAGCAACAGCAACAACAACAACGTGTCAGCCTGGCCTCTGACAGCTTCGAGGGCCAGGGTGGCAGGCTGAAGCGGGCGGGGCTGGTCGGCAGCCCCCGCGAGCCTCGGAGGTGCGGGGTGAGGCGCGGGGCGACGGAGCACTGGTGCTCGGGGGGGGCCCGCTCGTGCACGGGAGGCTGCCCTCCTTTTCTCGGCGGGAGACCAGCGGAAGTGGAGCGAGGCTGGCTCCGCCGGCGAGAGGCCAGCGAGAGGAAGAGTCGCCGCCCCAAGAGGTGCCGTTTTCTGAGTGGGGCGCAGGGAATTCTGAAGCCAGCCATGTGTACGTACACGCGCACGTTTGTCTGAATATTTCATTGGTGCGTGGGCATGGTCCCCAAACAGAGAGTGCATTCTTCACGCTTCGCGTAGACCCAGTACCGATGAAGGGTCTTGGCCCTCAGGGCGCCTTCGCCAGTTCCTAGTCAAGATCTACGGAGAGACGATCCCCAACAACTGCCACCCCCCCCAACATCCCATGGGACGGCCAGCGGGCCGCGGCGGCACGAGTGGTTTACCACCTAACGAGAGCCAACGGGATGTATGAGGCCATGTGGTGCAGGTACGCTGCCGACCTAGCTGAACAGCGAGGCCAGTGTCGCCTCCGCCAGCGGCTCAGCACCCGATTGACATACCTTATGGGGATGGACCCCACTGCCCTCGCCGACGGAACCATCAGAGTGCTCGCCAACCGAGACCCGCTCGAGACAGGCACGGACTCCGCAACAGCAGCCGAATCTCCAGCGGCAACCTGGCTGAACAGAACAGGCGAGGCAGCAGACACCCCCCCAGCAGACAGCCACGGCCCAGAGAGCGGGATGCTGCTCCAGGCCGCCCTTCCAGAGCAGACCCCCACGCCCCAGGAGCCGACGGGGCCAACGATCCTCCGGCGGAAAGACTAGGCCCCTCCAACCAGACAGGCAAAACCGAGGGCGAACCGGAGGCCCCCGACTGGGACGAGGACGCGAGGAGCAAGTCAGACATAGCCAAAGACACGAGCCCGGCTGTTAGCCCGACACCAGTGGCGGACGAAGGCGAGGAGGAGGACCCCTCTGACCCCCTAAACGTCTTTAAGAACACGCCCACTAGGCCCAATTCCTGGACCCCGTACTCAGAGACCGTCGATCGAGCTGCCACCCGGGAGGTTAGGAGGGCGAGAGACAGCCCAGACAGGGCAAGCAGCTCAACCTGGGACATCATGGGTGCCAGGGACGACCGCACCCTTAGCCGCACGGCAGGGGACAAGGGACGCCACCGGCCTGCGTCGGAAGACACCAAGGACGGGGAAGGACGTGCCGCCAAATCACCAAGGGGCAACCCTTCGCGAACGGAGATCCACGAGGCGCCCTGGAGAGACGTCAGGATCGCACAGCCACGCCGCGAAGACCCGAACGACCCCATGGGAGGCGTTCCCATGCACATGTGTACCGTAGCAACTGCAGACGTGGAAAGGAAAGGGACGAACCAGTGCAGGACAATATTATACGCCTACAAAAGACGCTGGGAGGAGCGTTCAATGGCGCATGGGCCGCATGGGTCAAGCGAGCTGCCCTGAGACAGGAGCTCAGCGGAAGCCAGAAGAGCAACCCAAAACTGAACACGGCCCAGACGTGCGCTGAATTCCTCGAGGCTTGGAGCGACGCAGGGCACGATGCTTACAGGATGGACAGTGAGCTGGGGCTCAACGTCAACTGGACAGCAGTCAGGGACAAGCACATGAAAACCATGCGCCGCGACTCCCGTGCACACGCTCAGCGCGACTACGACGGCAACAGCAGGCCCGCCCCATGGACAGCCGAGGGCAGAGCGGCCGCTGCCGCGGCCACACAGAACCGCTGGGCCGGTGCCATCGGCACAGCCACCCCCAGCCAGTGGCAGGACTTGCAGGAATGGAGCTCGTGGGATCGGCACGAAGCCCCGTGGACGGACTCAGATTGGAAGGGCAAGGGCAAGCGGCACTCCCCCAGGGGGGGCGACCGGCACACGGACAAGCGCGCCCGCTGGTGGGCAAGGGGCGACTCCTACACACCCAGGGCTGACGGTGCCGGGCTCTACCCGCCTCAGCACCTCTGGCGCTCCCGGCCAACGAAATCTGCCCCTCCCTACCCGCTCTTCGCGCCCCTAAGGGGCCAGTTTCACCTCGCCGCGCCCGGCTCAGGCCGCAATGCTTAGGGGCAACCTCCGCTGGGGCGCAGGTTACCCTGCATCTCACCCACAGCGCAGCATAGCTAGACAGCCCACACTGGACAAGTGGACCGACCCCCCTTTTCGGGCCCAGCGGGGGGGGGGGCCCCAGCTCCCGACATCTCACCCCCCTGAAACGACAGGGGACCCGCCCGCAGGACAGACAGGTCCCGGGCTCACCCACTTTGCTGCCCGACGACGACAGCCACCCATCCGCTGGTGGCGGGGGGGCGGCGGCGGGACCCCCCCCCCCCCCCACGCGCCGGCGGATCGACTTGTTCAGGTCACAGTTTTGGCAATATCGACTCTAGCGGCGATCAGCTGCGACCCCCGAGGACCAACCTTCAAGGACCCACCCATCTTTCATGGACCTGAGCGGCGATCAGCTGAGACCCCCTGGACCAACCACTTCTCCCATCCCATCCCAGGCGTGACCGGACCGGCGTCTGGCGGCCCTCCTGCTTCTCACTGTGCAGCCCCCCCGGCACACCGCTTTGCGACTACATCACATCGCCCGTACCAACGCCGCGTGCCCCGCGAGGTATTACTCCGTTTGTGCTCTTGGAGACCTTCTGATCGGGTCCGACTCGCCTCGCGGCAATTCCACTCCAGTGCACTCCATCTCTACCTCTTCGCCGGCGATGCTCACCACGCCAGCGGGCCCCCCCACTCCCAGTGGCCGCACCGCGCTGGCACGCGCTGGTTGGGTCACAGTCGCACGGCACCCCCCGACATTGTGATGTGGCCTAACTGGGACTGGCTAGTGTGCTGAGTGCTTCAGCCTTCAGCGTCAGGCACAGCCCTTCAGGCCCACCTTCAGCCCCCCATTGCGCTGCACCACGGTCCTCGACTGCTCAGCCTGCTTGGCTTACGCAGGTCGTCCGTTTGGAGTCCGGCGCCACATCGGCGACTCACCCCTGTGGCCATCCCATCTTCACCTTGCACAGTGACCTGCCCGCTGAGGTCCGCGGGCCCTGCGCGGGTCCTGCGTTGGTCATTTGAATTCTGGTCATTTTGTCCATTGCTCGTGCCCGAGCTTGCAGTGCGTCAGCCAGTTCAGCGCCACCCAGCCTGCAGCTGCCGTCTGAGGGGGCCGGCCGGCGCGCCTGTCCTAGCCAATTAGCCTCGCCCGTGGCCCGGACGTTGCCTTCGCCGCCTGACCCTTGCCCCGCGGCCGCGACCAAAAAAAGTACCCCCAGCACAGACCGTCACCAGTGCAGCAGCGGCAGCGAATTCTCCCGCAGCATGCTGGCTGGACAGGCGCAGCGACGCAGCAGAGGCCCCCCCCCCCAACCAGCAGAACCTTGGAACGGGAGACACAACAGGGCTACACCCCCAGGCTGGCGCGCGAGGCCCCCGGCAACGAGGGAACAAAGGTCGCGCCCCAGTCCCTAGCCACAACGGATGAGCAGGACAACGCCAGGCAGGCCTGCAAGATCGAGGGTGAGCCCGCGTCGCCAGATGGGGGCGACGACGCAGGAACCGCAGCCGCAACGGCTAACTAAAGACAGAAGCTCGAGCACGAGCCCCGAACCAGCTGCCAAGGAGGACGAGGACGAAGACCCCCTCGGTGCATTTTCAAAGGCGCCTCCCAACAGCTCCCCATGGTCGCCCTACGCGCGGACCGTCGATAAGAATGCAGCCAAGGAGCTCCAGGGGGCCAAGGATGACGCCGCACCGACCAGCGCATCGCCCTGGGACCACGTGGGGGCCAGAGCAGACTGCGCGCCCACCCCATCTCCCTGGTACTAAGGACGCGGCCGCCCAGTCTCTGAAGACGCAGGGGACGGGAAAGGGCGCGCCGCCAAGTCACCAAAGTGGAACCCAACGCGTCCGGAGCCGAGCAAGGAACCCTGGAAAGTCACCAGCGGCGACCAGCGGAACTACGAAGATCTCTGCGACCCCACGGGCGGCGGTCCCATGCACAAATGCTCCTTGGCAGCCGCGCACCTGGATAAAGATGAAGCCATACAGGCCAAGATCGCACGCCTGCGAAAGACGCTAGGAGGCGCCTTCAACGCTATATGGCACGCGTGGTCCAAGCGAGCTGCTCTGAATCAGGACGCCAAGGGAGGCTACAAGAGCAACCCCCTACTCAACACACCGGAGACGTGCTCGGACTTCATGAAAGCCTGGGGTCGCGCTGGCTACGACGCGTACCGGATGGATCATGAACTCGAACTCGGAATAGACTGGGTCGAGATTCGCCGCAAGCACATGAAGTTCTCCGAGCGGTACGACGCCCCCGCACAGGCCCCCCACGGACCTGGCAGCCGCGACACGCCGGCACCCTGGACCGCAGTAGCCCGTAGGGACGGGCGAGCAGCGGCACGGGGCCCCTGGGCAGGCGCCATTGGATCGGGCACGACCGATCAATGCCAAGGCTGGCAGGGATGGACCTCATGGGGACGTCACGACACCCCATGGACGGGCTCCGAATGGAAAGGAGGAGGCAAGCGATACTCTCCGCGCGAAGACCATCGCGACTCTGATAAAAAAAACTCCGCTGGTGGACCAAGAGCGACTCCGCAGCCTAAGGATGACTCGTTTCCGCCATCGGGCTGCAGGCCCGATGGCGATCCTCACCGCCCAGGTACACGCGCCACCTCAGCGACGTCTCCTTTCGGGTGCGCCGCTGGGGCTATCCCCCCTCGGGCGCCCGACACATCTCACCCCCACTTGCACCCCTGGGCCACGACTGGCTCACGTCTGTAGAGGCCTCGGCCACCCTGGAAACGGCTGCTCTAAGATGGGAGACAGCCCCCGTGGCACCCTGGACTGGAGAAGAGCCGCCCCCGCTTCCCCACCCCTCCAGTCTGGATGCAGACGCGGGCAAGGCCCAGCGTGGGCCTCAGTTTTGGCGCGCCGCAGGCGCAGGGTTGGACCAGCCCGCCACTGGGACAGGGCGGCCGCGTAGCAAGGGAAATCAGCCCCGCACCGCTGCAGTCGCGCACTCTGTTACGGAGAGACGGGGCAGCTGTTAAGAGGCCGGCCACTCGCGCTGCGACAGGCGCGGCCCCCCTGGACCATCTCCTACCTGAGCAGCCACTGCGCGGCTTGCATTGTTGGCGGGCCGACGGTACCGTTCGCACTATACCCATTGCAGGCTTCGCCTACCCTGGGAATGCACCGCCCTCCTCTCCCAACCCTGAGCAGCCGTTAGCTGCATCCCTGGATCTCGCACCTGGGCTTCGGCCCCCCCCCAGACCTCCCCTACTTCTCCAGGTGGTCTTGGTGAGCCCCTCCGCCTGGAGGGCCTGTGATGTCTGTCCCCACCGGCCCTCCCCGCGGGCCCCTCCCTGGCAGGGCGGGCTGCCAGGTTCACGTACCCTTGGATCTCGGGGGTGGTCGTTCTCAGTGCAGCTTCTCCCTGGATTCCCCTGCGACGCTGGCGATGTTCGTCCCCGCCAGCCTGGCCTGTCACATTCAGTGCGTCGGTCACCGCGCTCTGAGAGCTGGTGACTGGGGTCAGGCCCTCAGGGTACACCACAGGGCCAGCGCCCCACGAGCTCGGGATGGTGGGCCTTGGAGCCCCATGGTCGCTTCGGAGTGGTTCAGCCTTCCGTCAGACGCGGCGCTTCCCCTGGACCCATTCCAGCCATTCAGGCAGGGTTTTCGACGTTACCTCGGCAGCTTAGCCCCATCAGCTTGCATACGCCGCTGGTACGGCCCTGGACCTGGCGGCCCGCTGGCGACTCGTTCATCGTTCACCTCGCCTGTGCGTACTCCAGGCGCGTGAGACGCGTAGGCATCTGCGCACACGTCATGGCGCTCTCTGAGTGGGTCATGCCGCATGGCATACACCGAATTTCCTGGCATTTTGCTAGGCTGCACGTTGCCCGAGCTTCCCTGGGTGCCCTCAGCCTGTCAGCTTCTCCGCGCAGCACAGCAGCTGCTTGGTGAGCGGGCCCGGCCGGCTGGCGGCGCTCCCAGTAGCTAATTGGGCCCGTTTCCGCGCCCCGGACCGCTTCTGACTCCGCCTGCGCCTTCGCTTGCGGACGCGACCGAAAAAGTATCCCCACCAGCGTTCGTCTTCCCGGTGGTCTCGCTTCTGGGATGGCTGCACGTCGGCCGCCTGGCTCCCCTGGCAGCTCCTGCAGCCTGCCTTCAGCCCCCGGCGCCACTCAGCATCCTTCGGCGGCAGCCCCTGCAGCCGTGAGGGCGCTCGCTGGGTAGTCTGGCTCCGCCCGTAGCCCAGATCGACCTTTCGCGCCGCCTGCGTTTTCGCTTGCGGCTGGGGCCAAAAAAGTATCCCCACCAGCCCATTCAGAAGCCTTGCCCATGAGAGCTGACGGGAACAAGGACGAAGAAACACATCTAGGGAAACAAAGCGAGCAACCAGGTTGAACCGAGAGGTCTTTGGGAGCAAGGGGGTGGCCTTGGAAGCCCTCTTCGGGCCATCCCTGGGGGCCTCGTGGGGGCGAGGGGAAGAGGAGGAGGAGGAAAAGGAGGAGGAGGAGGAGGAGGAGTACGATAAGGACGAGGACGCGGATGAGGACGAGGACGAGGAGGACGAGGACCAGGATGAGGACGACGCGGACAAGGACACATGGAACCATCTAGAGGTATTGCTGCTCTTGCTGCTGCTGCTGCTGCTGCTGCTGCTGCTGCTGCTGCTGCTGCTGCTGCTGCTGCTGCTGCTGCTGCTGCTGCTGCTGCTGCTGCTGCTGCTGCTCTCTGGGAGTTCGGGGGGCCATATTGGAACCCTCTTGGTAGCCCTAGAAGGCTTCTTGGGATCATCTTGGAGGCCATCGATTACAGGATGGGGGGGGTCCCAAACTCAGTTCAGGAGCCGGCAACCCGCTTCTTTGGGCTTTCTTGGAGCGCTATTGGGCGTTCTTGGAGCGGTCTTGGGGCCGCTTGAAGCATCTTGGGAGCCATCTTGAGCCAGCTTGGGCTATCTGAGCCATCTTGGAGGTCAGATTGGGCTCTCTGAGGCCTCTCGGGTGCCACTTGGGGCCCTCTTGAGACCTTCTTGGAGCCCTCTTGGGGCTCTTGGGGCTCTCTTGGGGCTCTCTCTCTCTCTCTCTCTTTTTCTCTCTCTCTCTCTCTCTCTCTCTCTCTTTCTCTCTCTCTCGGGAGCCCTGGAGCGCCTCTTGGGGCCATCTTCGAGGCTATCGATCAAAGGAGGGAGGGTCCCGATGGAGGCCCTCCCCCTCGGGGGCCACGACCCTCGTGAGGGGTGTCAAAAATTGGCCCTCCCAGGGGCCGAAAAAGTGCCCCCCAACGACCAGCGAAACCCCACAATGACCCTGGCGACGTACCCAACCCCTGCGCAATGCGGGGCAGAAGTAGCTTGGGAGATTTGACGAGAAGGCGGCGACGTGACATGGACGCATATGCTTCTGCGAGCGGCATTCGGAAGGTTCGCAGGTCCCCATGAGCAAGGGGCTTGAAACGTCGGCGGGGCAGCAACAACATGATATGGCCCCCCAGGGTCGGCGAGGTCCCGCTCAGATCCGAGCGGTTCCTCACTCCGCTGGACCCACCAGCAGCCTTCGAAAGTGGCGAGCCCACCAGCAGCCCTCGAAAGTGGCGACAGTTTCGCAGATCGCTGCCCCCCAGGGACGGGGAGGTCTCGCTCAGATCCGCGCGGTGCGTCACCCCGCTGGACCCACCAGCAGCCCTCGAAAGTGGCGACAGTTTCGCAGATCGCATCCCCCCAGGGACGGGGAGGTCTCGCTCAGATCCGCGCGGTGCCACACGCCGCTGGACCCACCAGCAGCCCTCGAAAGTGGCGAAAGTTTCGCAGACCGCAAGCCCCCAGGGACGGGGAGGCATCGCGCATATCCGCGCGGTGCCTCACTCCGCTGGGCTTACCAGCAGCCCTCGAAAGTGGCGACAGTTTCGCAGATCGCAGCCCCCCAGGGGCGGGGAGGTATCGCTCAGATCCGAGCAGTGCCTCACTCCGCTGGGCTCACCAGCAGCCCTCGAAAGTGGCGACAGTTTCGCAGATCGCAGCCCCCCAGGGACGGGGAGGTCTCGCTCAGATCCGCGCGGTGCCTCACCCCGCTGGACCCACCAGCAGCCCTCGAAAGTGGCGACAGTTTCGCAGACCGCAAGCCCCCAGGGACGGGGAGGCATCGCTCAGATCCGCGCGGTGCCTCACTCCGCTGGGTTTTCCAGCAGCCCTCGAAAGTGGCGACAGTTTCGCAGATCGCAGCCCCCCAGGGGCGGGGAGGTCTCGCTCGGATCCGAGCAGTGCCTCACTCCGCTGGGCTCACCAGCAGCCCTCGAAAGTGGCGACAGTTTCGCAGATCGCAGCCCCCCAGGGACGGGGAGGTATCGCTCAGATCCGCGCGGTGCCTCACCCCGCTGGGCCCACCAGCAGCTTTCGAAAGTGGCGGCAGATTCGCAGATCGCATCCCCCAGGGACGGGGAGGTCTCGCTCAGATCCGTGCGGTGCATCACTCCGCTGGACCCGCCAGAAGCCATCGACAGTGGCGACAGTTTCGCATATCGCAGCCCCAAGGGGCGGGGAGGTATCGCTCAGATCCGCGCGGTGCCTCACTCGGCTGGACCCACCAGCAGCCTTCGAAAGTGGCGACAGTTTCGCAGATCGCAGCCGCCCAGGGACGGGGAGGTCTCGCTCAGATCCGCGCGGTGCCTCACGCCGCTGGACCCACCAGCAGCCCTCGAAAGTGGCGACAGTTTCGCATATCGCAGCCCCCCAGTGTCGGGGAGGTATCGCTCAGATCCCCGCGGTGCCTCACTCGGCTGGACCCACCAGCAGCTTTCGAAAGTGGCGACAGTTTCGCAGATCGCAGCCCCCCAGGGACGGGGCGGTATCGCTCAGATCCGCGCGGTGTTTCACTCCGCTGGACCCGCCAGCAGCCCTCGAAAGTGGCGGCAGTCTCGCATATCGTAGCCCCCAGGGACGGGGAGATATCGCTCAGATCCGCGCGGTGCCTCACCCCGCTGGGCCCACCAGCAGCTTTCGAAAGTGGCGACAATCTCGCAGATCGCATCCCCCCAGGGACAGGGAGGTCTCGCTCAGATCAGTGCGGTGCTTCACTCCGCTGGACCCGCCAGAAGCCATCGACAGTGGCGACAGTTTCGCATATCGCAGCCCCAAGGGACGGGGAGGTATCGCTCAGATCCGCGCGGTGCTTCACTCCGCTGGACCCGCCAGCAGGCCTCGAAAGTGGCGACAGTTTCGCAGATCGCAACCCACCCAAGGACGGGGAGGTCTCGCTCAGATCCGCGCGGTGCCTCACGCCGCTGGACCCACCAGCAGGCCTCGAAAGTGGCCGTAGATCGCACCTCGCCCAGGGACGGGGAGGTCTCGCTCAGATCCGCGCGGTGCTTCACTCCGCTGGACCCACCAGCAGGCCTCGAAAATGGCGACAGTTTCGCAGATCGCAGCCCCCCAGGGGCGGGGAGGTATCGCTCAGATCCGCGCGGTGCCTCACTCGGCTGGACCCACCAGCAGCTTTCGAAAGTGGCGACAGTTTCGCAGATCGCAGCCCCCCAGGCAAGGCAAGAGGAGACACGAAGGAGTGAGGGCGGGAGGCAGGAGGCGGGAGGTATGCGGAAGGAAGGAAGGAAGGAAGGAAGGAAGGAAGGAAGGAAGGAAGGAAGGACGCGCGAGCAGTGCTATATTCAAAACGAACACCCAACCAAGGAGGGCTGGGAAAAAGTCCAGGGGAGGGGGTAGGGGGAGGGGTAAACCCCTCCCCGAAGGGGAAGAGATGTTTTTTGGAAGAGGAACGAAAGACATCTTTAGACCACCTACGCCCAGAGGGCTGGTGGGACTGCTCGGTTCTCGCACATTTCGTGAGCAGTTGGCTGGATCTTCCGGGTGTTCGCCTTTGTGCCCGCCCGTGCCCGATTCGTTCGGTGGTTGGCGTTTGAATTTCTGGTGCGCACGTTTTCATCGCTGTCATCTGCACTCTCTTCATCAGCATGACCAGGGCCATCATTCCCATGGCCATCGTCATCATCAACATCAGAATATTAACAACCGTCGTGATCACTACGGGCACCATCATTGCCATGTTCGCGCACGCGCACTTCATTACCAGCATAATCGTCGTCATCATCGCTAGCGTCATCATTGCCACGGTCATTATCATCACCATCAGCTTCATGATCATCGTCGTCGTCGACGTCGTCCCCACCGTCGTTATGAATGTCCCCATTGTCGTCGTCGTCGTCGCCGCCCAATGCGCAGGTGGGTGGGTGGGATGTTTGCACGAGCAGTGGAGTTGACGACACTGACAAGCTAACATCACCCCATAATATAGACCACCGATAGTGGTCAACAAATGGGTTGCACCACATCTTCTGCACAACGAGTATGTATACGTCGATGTCTTGATGCCTGACTGCATAGACTCCATTGCATTGATTACACCATGAAGGTTGCAAAACACGTTGCGCCATACACAGGCTGCAACACAGACATTGCAAGTCGAGAGTGCAAGGTACCACCAAGCGGGGTTCACGCTGGCAAACGCATGAGCGCGACCGCTGAGGAAGCGAAATACGTACTGCAAATACATAGTTGCACACACGCGCGCGCGAATATGCATGTGCGCCTACATATACATGTACATTGCACTACAGCAGCATATGTGTTGTGCGTTGCTACTTGGGGGAAGCAGTTGAAAATCACGCAAGTTCCACGACAATCTACCGATGCACAAATTGTTGTCGTCGACCTTCGCATAGGCCACTGCATCGCCACCTGGTCAGGAGGGGCACATCGTCTGTCTAAGGGACGGCATCATTGCCACTCCCACCACTACGACGTCTACGATTACGGACACTGAAGTCCACGGGGTGCTGTCAGTGAAGCAGCAACCATCCAGCGCCAACCCTCGGGCGCCAAGGGAAGGACGCCGGCTGTAGGGTACCAACACCGCGGCACCACAGGGCACCAACGGTAAGGCCCCGAGCAGGGGCGGAGTCACAGTGCACCGACCGGGAACGGCCGATTCTGCGGGACAGGGGCCAGCTCCTTAGAAGTCCAGGGACCTTAAGCACACGCACTGCTTGGGAGAGTAACGGGGCTAGTCCTCCCAGCGCGCGAACGACTACCGTGATTCAGGAGGGACACGTTGTTTTGCCCGCTTCTCTCCCCATCCACTTGCCTCCCGCGCCACTTCTGGTTTGCAGCTCCCTCCAATCTCCGAAAGGATGAGGGTGAGGATGAGGAAGAGACGGTGAGGAGGAGGAGAAGGAGGAAGAGGAGGACGAGGAGGACGAGGAGGCGGAGGCGGAGGGGAGGAGGAGGTAGAAGGGAGGGGGAAGGATGAGGGTGCAGTAGAGAACCAGAGGCACGCAGGAGGAAGAGGAGGGGGGTGGGGAGGAGAGGAGGCAGGCAGGCAAACAGGGCGGGGAGGACTGGGAGGAGTATCAGCAGGAGGAGGAGGAGGAGGAAGCTGAGAGGGGAGGAGGGAGGGGATGAGGGCGAGGAGGAGGAAAAGGAAGAGGGGGGGAAGCAGGAGGACGGAGAGAAGTGGGTGGAGGGAGAGCTGACGCTACGATCCCAGTCGATCCGATGTGCCCGAATGTAGGAGGAGGAAGAGGGGGAGCGGGAGAGCCAGACCCGCTCTTCGCCACCTGCGCCCGCGCGGACGGGGCACAGGTGGCGCGCAGGGCCACTCAGCACATGTGCGAGGCGCCTGCCCCTGCGCCGCGGCAAGCCCCCGTCCGCCGAGACGCGGAGAAGGCGGAGGAGGGGAAGGCGGAGGAGGAGGAGAAGGAGGAGGAGGCGAAGGAGGAGGCGAAGGAGGACGAGGAGGAGGAGGAGGAGGAGAAGGAGGAGGAGGTGAAGGAGGAGGAGGAGGAGGAGGCGGAGGAGGCGGCGGAGGAGGAGGAGGAGGAGGAGCGCGCCCGCCGGCCGGGCGGCTGAGCTGCGGGCCGCCGAGGCGGCCTAGTTGGGTTGGGGCGGCACGCGGGGCTCGCGGCCGCCTGCGGGGTCGTCATGATGGTCTTCGTCTTGCTCGTGTTCTCAGTGGCGATCACAGGAGGTGGGCATGCGTGCGCGCGCAGGCGCCAGGACTTGTCATGCCTTCGGCTTGCAGGAGAAGGCGGAGGAGCGAGGAGGCGGAGGAGGAGGAGGAGGAGGAGGAGGAAGGAGGAGGAGACCGCGGACAGAGGGCGGCGGCGGCGGCGCGCACAGACCCGTCCGCCACTGCCAGCAGGAGGCGGAGGAAGAGGAGAGGCCAGCAGGAGGAGGAGGAGGAGGAGGAGGAGAACGAGGAGGAGGAGAAGAGGAGGAGCGGAAGAGGAGGAGCGGAAAGGAGGAGGAGGAGGAGAGGGGCAGAGCGGAGAGGTGAGAGGAGAAGGATAAGCTACATAGGTGCGCGCGCGGGACCTTTGGCATCCTGCCCCTCCCGCCCATCCTTTTCCTGTTGCGTTGGGTCCTCTTCGATCCGCCAACTGGGACGTCCGACGGGATCTCGGCATCCAAACGGCAGGCGCAGGGTATGACCCATCGCGAAAACACGGAGGGGCTGAGAAAAGAGGGAGGAGGAGAACGGAAGAGCAGGACCACGAGGCACGGGAGGAAGAGGCCCAGGCGAGGCGGACGGAAGGGGAAGCCGGAAGGCGGCAAGGACCAGGAGAGAATCGGACAGGAAACCCCACGCTTGGGGCAAGGGCACCATGCTGAGCGAGGGGCGCGAAGCACGGGTCCTGAGATGTGGCCAGCGTTGCAGCCTCGCGCGCCGTTGTCTGACGCACCGACGACGCTCCAACGACAGATGTCCATGCACAGAGACACACACGCATGCATGCAGACACACACACACACACACACACACAATGAGTTGGCGGGATGGTGTGAGAGAAACCGTCCGCGGCAGAGGGCACCTGCAGGGCTGGGTATTGCCAGGGGCAGAGGAGAGGAGAAGCCACAGCATGTGCTGGTCGAGACGTGTGAAGAAGGAGGCGGGGAGAATAACAGGGGAGACAAGGGAGGAAGCGGAGGAGCAGCACCAGCAGGAGGGGGGAGG
>CAUYUJ010014407.1:272603-320103 GCA_963575745.1 Prorocentrum cordatum
GTGCTGCACGGCGCGAAGTGGGACATGTTCGAGGCATCCGAGCTTGCGACGGGCCCCCTGCTCCGCGAAGGGAGGTGGTACGGGGAAGCTGGGAAAGGGGGGCGAGCCAGCCCTGCCACCCCCTGGATGTGTCCCGCCAGTTGTGTCCGGCCCTGGCGGCATCGTCTCAGCTCCTGTCAGCTTGTCCAGCCCTGGACATTTACCACTTCCAGATGTTCCAGCCCCCTGTTTCCCTCATCATCATCATCATCATCATCATCATCATCATCATCATCATCATCATCATCATCATCATCATCATCATCATCATCATCATCATCACATTCATCATCATCATCATCATCATCATCATCATCATCATCATCATCATCATCATCATCATCATCTTCATCATCATCATCTAGGGAGGGACGGGGGCCGAAACGTTCCAGATAATATGTTTGAGGTGCCTCATCTTCCGAGGGGGGAGAGAGAGAGAGAGACACCTACTTACGGCGACCCTTGCACATAAGTCCTATGTGTTTGACCGTCTTGCCGCGGTCGGATATTCGCCGAATGGTTCGTTGAGGCGATGCAGAGGACACGTCCGAAAATGATGACGCGGAGCTTGTGAGCAAAAGTTCGTGCACTTGTTATGAGTTTCCGTCTGTGCTTGGCTATGCGCTGGCATCTTGTAGTTCGGCCCAGCCGAAAGAGGTTTTTTTCTGAGGAATAGTCGGAGTTTCTTGCAGGGAAGCGTCAGGTAGTGTTTTTTTTCTCTCTCTCTCTCTCTCTCTCTCTCGCTCTCTATCTCTCTCTCTCTCTCTTTCACTCCCTCCCGGACTAGCAACGAAACGGAGGGAAGAGAGGAGAGGGGATGTTCAAAGTGAGCGAGGAGGAGGAGGTCCACAAGGAGGAGGAGGGAGACGCCGTGGCTTCTTTGCTCGGAGGGTTTTTGTTGGTGGCTGGGCGAGGGCCTTGGACCACCTCCTCTGACCGCGTCTCGCTGAGAACTCCAAGATCGCGTTGCTCTTTTCGATCAGCAGGGCGTTGGGCAAGATGCAGGTGGAGAGAGAGGTCGAGAAGGGAGACCCTCGAGAAGAGGGGCAAAACTACACTCTTTGCCGGCAGATCCTCGAGAGCCGATGAGATGTTCAGAGCCGCCTCGCGCACAGAGGCCACCTGGGGGCCACTCGCAGCCAGCCGCCGAATCCACTTGCGAAGGTCCATCCACACTCTTTTTTTGCTCCCACGGACCGCTGCACCGCTCAACCGGCTGGGCGAAATACGCATCTTCTGATGTTGTTTACATTCGAGTGGCGATGCATGCAAGATCCAGAGCACCGTGAGACTGGAAGATGGCGCATATTCAGCGGGTCGTAGGAACGATTGCAGCGCCGGAGGCGCAGCGTATTCTCTGGAGCTCGAGGCCCAATCCTCAAGCGCAAGGGTCCTCCCATCGCCCTCTCAGAGAACATTTCGACCCGATTCGATACCGATTCCAACGCTCGTTCCGACTCGTATCCGACTTCCCGTCGATCCGATACGGCCCGATGTTTGCAGAGGCATTGTAGTGCATCCTGGTACGGCCGATTCCGAACCGATCTCGACTCCGCGCCGATGCAGCTTGATCCCATGCACGCATGCACGCCCAGACTCGATCCGATTTGGCGGGTCGACGCTGGATGCTCTTACAGTTACAGTCGGGGCCCTGAAGAAGGAACCCTTTTCGTTGGGGAGGGGCTCCGTGCTCCTTAATTGTTTCACAGTTTGCCTTCTGTTTTCCGTAGGTGTTCGATGGGAAATCGAAGTTTAATGCATGGAAAAAAAGGGGCCTCGTTCCTAATTCAGGGTTCCTTAGGTCAACACCCCGACTCTAGGGGCAACGTTAGGGGGGATAGGCTCAGGGGGGGCGGGGGTTCGAGGGTCGGACGTGCTCGTCGGTCACAGGCGGTTTCACAGCCTCGGGCTGCTCTCCGGCAGCCGCCGCCTCGCCAGGGGCGCTCTGGGGGGGGCCCCTGCTCGTCCCGGGCGGCCGCCAGAAGCCCGAGGTAGGGCCCGAAAAACAGGGGACGGGGAGGGGACCAGGGAGGGATGCGTCGACCCCCCAATCGCTCCTTGATCGTCGCTAGGGGGCCCGATGGCCCACCCTGCCCAGGAGCGTGCGGCTTCGCTAGGGGGGGCCTGTCGCCGATCTCCATCGTCGAGCCATCGCCGCTGCCAGCTCCATGTTTCTCACCCTGAGCCAGTCCCCACCCAAGGTCGGGAACTTTGGCTTGGCGAGTCGTTCCTCCAGAGCTGGCCCACCACGCCTCGGCGCGACACGCTGTCCACGTCCCCACTCCCAGGCCTCAACGGCCCGAGCTGTTCGCAGCCTTCCGCCCCGCGGAGCGGAGCGACACACTGCGCGCTTACAAGACGTAGCGTGTCGCCTGGGGCCGCCGCCGCAACACGCTCCGCCATCGGTGCCCCCAATGAGAGGGTCCTCCAACTCACCCTCCCGAGGCCATCTCGCTGCACTCCGCCGTCGCCCCCTGCCTGGGCCTGCCTCCATCCAGGCCAGGAGCTGCTCACCGCCTACCAAACCACCCCAACCCAACCCGAAGGCCTCGGTTTGCCCTCCAATCTCTAGTGGGGGGGGGTCGGGGAACACTGACAAAAACACACCTGGAACCCGTACCTCCCCCCCCAACCCGAAGTGGAGGTCTCCGGGTTGGGCTGGGGTGGTCTGGCAGGTACGGTAGGTTCGCGTCGTGTCGACCCTCGTCGACCCCGCCGCGGGAATTCAAGGTTGAACGCCGCCAGTGGCCCAGACTCGACCAACATGGAACGATTGGGCGATCGAAGAGCCGCTGATCGTTCAAGGTTGAACGATCTACGCAGTGTCAGGAACCAACGCCCAGGTCGACACGGCACGAACCTGCCGTAGTCAGTTGCGGCCGGAGCCCCCCTGCGGCAAAGCGAGGCGAAAGACCTCCCGAGGCCCCGCGCTCGCTGGGCCGGCCCGCGCCCGCGCGGGCAGCCCCGGGGGGGCCGAGCACGAGCCCCCCCCCCGCCCGAGGAGGGCGAGGGCCGCCCCTCGCGGGGGCAGCGCTCGGGGGGGGGATAGGCAGGGCTCGTGTCGATTCTTCCGATTCGATTCGACTTCGACTTCGACAGGTTCCGATTCCGATCGGGTTCGACTTGGCGTTCCGATTCGGGATCCGGTTTCCCATTGGTGGCGCACTTGCCTGCCCATGTCCGCCGGTTCGATGTTTCCCGACTTGGCTGCCGATTTCCGCCGATCCGAGTCATTTCGATTGCCGATCCGACTTATCGATTCGATTCTGGGCTCTCCTGGATAGGTGGAGGCCGCCCTTTTCGCTCGACCAGGTCCCTTTCGTCTTCCAGGCTCTCAAGTTCGTCCTTGCCGTCCTCGCTCTTCAGCGGCCTGGTCGAGCGACCTTCACCGTTTTTCTCGCGTGGTCGTGCTCCCGCCTGTGTGTCTGAGGCCTTCTGGAGTACGGACAAGGCGCCTGTCCTGTTGCCTGCCGCCGGCGGGCTCTCTTACGCCACGGGCGGGTGCGCCCAGCGGCGTGCGCAGAAAAAGGCTCAGGGGGAGGGATGCATCGGCCCCTACACAAGGGCTCCCTCGAGGGCGCGAAGTTATTCGCGCTTCGCGCTTCGCGGTCCTCGTTCCTTCTCCCCCTCCTCCTCGTCCTCCTATTCTCACTTTGGGGGGGCGGCGCGAGAGCTCGAAGTTATTCGCGCTTCGCGCAGCGCGAAGCGCGAAGTTGGGAGCCCTTGCTACAGTCAAGACGCTGAAAGTGAGCTCGAAGGTGAACGGCTTGGGTGCGGAAGGGGCTCGATGTTCCTCATGGGTCCCTCCAAGCCCTCCCCGTGAAACGAAGACGGCGTCGGGGCCTCAAAGGGGCTTCGCTTCTCATTTGGTGGTCCTTACTTCAGCGGCCTGGCTGTAGTCGGCCACTCATCGTCGATAGGGGCCCCATAGCCCGCCCCGCCCAGAAGCGTGCGGTTTCGCTATCGGGGGCCTATCGCCGATCTCTATCGACGATTTGTCGCCGAGTCCAGCTCGATGTTTCCCCCCTTAGCCGGTCACCCTCTAAAGTTTCCCAAGGACGAGGGTCGTTCCTCCCTCCTCGAAGAACGCGACGACATAAGGATAATTTCTCTGAGCCTCTCGCGGATTTCTTGGATCGCCGTTGGGACCCCATGGCGGCGCCTCTGGCGCCGCCCCTGGCGCGTTCCCCGCGCTTGGGATGGGGGTCCAGCGCCGATCCAAGAAGTCCACATGGACCTCAGAGACATGATGTTTATGCAGTTCTTCGCTCCTCTCACCAGGCCTCCTCGTATGGGACCCCTTTGAAAAATTGGACGATCAAGGTTTTCTGATGTTGTCGTAGAGCCAGGAGGTTTTCCAGCCTCGGGATGCACTCCAGCGGCTGCGCCTCGCCGAGGGCGTTCTGGGGGCGCCCAGATCGTCCCGACCGGCCGCCAGAGAGCCGACGGATGAAGCGAACGCAACGGATGATTGGTTCGCCATGCTCGGCCTCTGCGAAACGACCCCAGGGAGGAGGAGGAGGAGGAGGAGGAGGAGGAGGAGGAGGAGGAGAAGGAGGAGCAGGAGGAGCAGGAGGAGCAGGAGGAGGAGGAGGAGGCAGGAGGAGGAGGAGGAGGAGATGAGAAGACGGTCCTGACGAAGTAGTCAGGGCTTCCAGGGCTAACGCTTTGAAAAAATCGCGACGTCGGAGGTCTGGGTTGCGTTTTTGTTTGTCGCGGCGCCGGTGGTCGCGCGTCGCGTCCGAGTTCATCATAGGATACGATACAACAAGCTACCACACAAGAGAGCCCAAAGGACCGACGACGTCCAAAAACCTCGATGATCGTTCCTCGTCCCTAGATCCTCGACTCCACCATCAAACAGGATGGTGAGCATGAGGAACATTCAACGGGCGCCCTTTCATCCTTGCATCTTCGGCCCATCCAGGGCTGCTATCGCTGGCCGTTTTCGGTCAGAAAGGTTTTAGCTTGGGCGCTCACGGCCATCGCATCCTTGCCGTGCAGCCCAAGGGTCCTTGAGTCTGACCCACTGTCAGAGACGGCGCCCGTCTGGCCTGGAGAAGCGCCCACAAGAGAGCGCCCACTCGGCTCCGACACTTCGCTCGTCAAGACGACAGAGGCGGCCCAGACGCTTCGTTCGTCAAGACGACAGGGTCGTCGCGTCGGCCCGAATACCCCGCTCGTCAAGACGACATAGTCGTCATGTCGGCCCCACCATTCCGCTCGATCCGACAATACTGCACTTGTACCGGATCTTGTCGCGCTGCATCCGTTCCTCGGGCGTGGCGAGGACAGGGATGCATCGTTCCAGAGCCTTCCAGTACGCTCTCAGAGCTTTCGCCGCGGCGCCCGACGCATCCTCCAGAACCGCCGGATCTCAGTGATCCCCGATCTGTCTGCCCCCGTCCTGTCCTCGGCGCTCCTCGAGCCCTGGCCCTCGGCCCTCGGCGGACACCGCCCCCGTGGCGAACAGGCGAGGCCCGCGGCGAACCCTCGAAGCTCTTCGATCCTCGAAGCTCCTCGCTCCTCGAAGGTCCTCGATCCTCGAAGGTCCTCGATCCTCGTAGTTCCTCGATCCTCGAGGTTCCTCGATCCTTCGCCTTGGGCCTCCCCCCGCGGACCGCAGGCGCTGGTGCGCCACAAGGTGCCGCACCTCAAGCAGCGGGGCCCCGGTCCCGCAGTCGACAACTGGGAGCGGTGGCTGTGCACCAGGCGCCCGGCAACGTTGGTCCGCCGCTACCGTCGTCTCGCCGTCTCGACGTCGGCGTCCTCCCCATGAGATCTGGACGTTGCGTTTCGTCACGCCGGACGTCTGCGCGCGGAGTCTGAGGCAATTTCAACACATCGCACTTGCCTTCAGTCGGGCCTGTCCCTCTACAAGGGGAATATTCAAAAATAGTCAAAATAGTCCGGGGACTATTTTTGTACTTTTTGACAATTTTGGAGTATTTTTTTTATTTTTCATCGAGAATCCCCCTGTAGGGGGACACGCCCGACTTAACACTTGCCTCACTGTGTTGCTGGGGTGTCGCGTTCCCCCTTCCTGCCTCTTCGTTGCCGGGCGTCCGTCGTCGCCGTCGTCTCGCCGTCGGCGCCCTCCCCTGAGGTCCCGGCGTTGCTTTTGCCGCGCGTGGCATCGTTCGGACGTAAAAGCCTTGTTTCTCGGCGGGGACCATCGAGGAGCATCCTGGGTCATCGGGCAGACAAGAGCACGCACGGAGCCGAAAAGTGCACGGGAAGTGGACGCCCGAGCGATGGCAGGAACGAGCGCTGAGGTTTTTGGAGGAGGAGGAGAGGATCGAAGAAGACCACACACTCGACTGCTCCCAGAGACTGCCCCCCCGCGGGGAGGGCGCGCCCCCCGATGGGCCGGGCCGCGCGAGGCCGCCGAGCTCTGCGGGAGAGCCCCGCCCCTGAAAAGCCGGAGGCCGCTCTTTGTCTCACGGGGGGGGGCCATCACATCGAGGCATCTCTTTTCGGCGTCGCTCCTCCTCCTCCTCCTCCTCCTCCTCCTCCTCCTCCTCCTCCTCCCCCTCCTCCCTCCTGGCATCGCTCGCGCGCGTGCATCTCTTTTCGGCGACGGCCACCGAGGAGCACCTTGGAGCCTCCTGCGAGAAGAGAGCACGCGCACAGCATCGAAGAATGTGCCGGAGGGGGGGGGGGGGCGCCCGAGCGATGGCGAGAGGACATCGAGGAGGAGGCCATCGAGGAGCAAAGACGGCACGACCGGAGACGGCTTCTTGGTCCAGCGGGGAGCCCTGGGAGGGAGGGCAGAGCGAGCGGGTTGTCTCGGAAGGCTCGGAAGGCCTCAGGCCTTCTGAGAAGTTGTTCCGGCCGTCTCCGGAGACGACGGCAGTTCCTCAGAAGGCCAGAGGGCGGAGAGGCCCCGCCGCTTTCGGAGGAGGCCTGCGCCCTCTCACTTCCGCGCCCCCCCGGGGAACGCCGCCAGTTTCGGGCCCAGGGGCCAGCACATCGATAAACCAAAAATACCACAGGCAGAAATGTTCGGAGCTCAGCGCGGACTTCTTGGATCGGATCGGCGCTGGGCCCTCCCCCTGGCGGCGCCTCTGGTGCCGCCCCTGGCGCGTTCCGCGCGCCAGGGAGGGGAGTCCAGCGCCGATCCAAGAAAGCCGCGCTGACCTCCCAGAAATTATCTTTATGCTGTTTTTTCTATCGCAGTTTTCACACCGGGCGCTTTCGCCGAGTTTCGGGCCCCGGGGCCATCACGGACCGATCCGATACCGAGACGCTGCAGAAAGGTAAGAGATGTTGCTCTGGTCCTGAGTTTTTGCGGTGCTGTATTTTTGTCGCAGCGTCGGATCTCAGGGACCACTTCCTCATCCTCGTTGTTGCAGAGTACGTCGGCGGTGCGTTTGGCTGGAAGCCCGCTGGCGCCTGCGGATTCATGGCTCTTGCCCTGTACCGCGTGCTCCGCGTAGTTTCTTCAAGCGGCTGCGGGCTCGCTGGAGCGACCGTCGATGCAGCGGCCAAGCTGGCCACGCTTTGGCGTTTATGGGGGGTATTGTGATTGGTCATGTCAAACGATGCTCCTCCTCCCCATCCTCCCAGTCGTCCTCCTCCTTCTCCTCGTCGTCTTCTCCTTCCTCACGTTATTGATCTTAATTTCCCTGCGCACTGTGTGTTGGTCCCGTTTGGCAGGGCTGATATTATTAGCCGGCCGCTATGCGGTTGATCAGGAATTTCTGCTTGTGGAAGAGGAGGCGTTCTTTTGAGGGCGAGAGAAAAATGAGCGCGAGGCGGTAGTGCCGCGCGCTTTTCGCGAGGGTGAGGATCAGGAGAATGAGGGTCCTCCTACTCCTCCTCCTCCTCCTCCTCCTCCTCCTCCTCCTCCTCCTCCTCCTCCTCCTCCCTCCTCCTCCTCCTCCCCTCCTCCTCCTCCTCTCCTCTTCTCCCCTCTCCCTATCCTTATTCCTTATTAGAATATACTCCTACTCCCCCCTCAGGCCGGCAGATAGCGGGCGCATCCGGGTGGTCCCATCCTAACCTGTAAAAAACAATACAAAATCAACATTTTTCTTATTTTTTCCTCTCGACATGGACGTCCTGTCGTCCACGGCGATAATCCATTGCAAAAAATACCACAAAGAGCACACGCGCGCGTTCATGTCAGAATCCTACCGAACACCGTGTGTTTGCAAGCATTTCAACATAAAAACATCAAAAACCCAATGCTTTTTCACAAAAATTGTACAAATTTCCCGCCCGGGCTCTCTTGCTGAAATCATAGGAAAACCATAGGAATCTTAAGAATTCTGTCAAATCCAGCGATTTCACGTCATCGCGCGGTGCACTCGCGATGCTCTGTCATGCACCCAGGCCGCGAATCCTGTGCAAAAAATACCACAAAGAGCACACTCGCGCGTTCATGTCAGAATCCTACCGAACACCGTGTGTTTGCAAGCATTTCAACATAAAAACATCAAAAACCCAATGCTTTTTCACAAAAATGCTTTGGGGTGTCCTGTCAGACCGTCGGGCTTCCTCCGGCCACCTCTGGCTTCCTGCGGTGTACCGGGCCATTCTCGACTCGTCTGGCAATGCGTGCGCGGCATTCAACACGCGCTCGCCAGTTCCCGTCGGCAACCGCCATCGCGGCCGCATCAGCTGTACCAAACCGGCTGGCCGGTGTGACTTCGGCCCCCAGTTGTGCCAGCTTTGCTTCTTATGTTGTGGGAGGGCGGGTGGGACTGGGCATGCCATGCTTGACTCGCTCGAGCTGGCTAGCTTGACTCCTACTCCCTCTCCCTCCTCCTCCTACTCCTCCTCCTCCTCCTCCTCCTCCTCCTAGGCCGCTGGGTCGAGATTGGGATTTTGAACGACCGAACCTCATGCACAAGCGTACGCCAGCGTCTCCGCCCCCCCACCCGTAGGCCCGCGGAACACTGGGGCTTGGGGGGCGTCCATGGTTATCGCCCTTTTTTGCATCACGATGCGAATATGTTATTACAACCCAATGGAAGCGGCCAGCTTGGAACGACTAGAAGACATCAGTTGTGAGCCACGAAATTGGGACATAATCCTGCTTAGCGGCACATGTATATGGGTGAGTATAGAAGCATCACAACGCAACATCCTGTCACACCACGAAGTTATTCAGTTCGGAGCCACAAAAAGTGAACCAAAAAAAGTTGCGGGGTCGCCATCTGCATCAACAAGGACATAGGACCCTACGTTGTGAGGGACATCTACTACCCACCGACAGCCTTGCATGGGGAGAGTTGCAGGGGTGAGGGTAACCACAGCGAGGTTCGACTACGCTCTATTTGTCGCTTACTACGCACTTGCAGTGCTATCCCAAGCTGGCGGACGCCATCTGCCACTGGCTGGAGGAGCGGCTCGACAGGCTGGGATGCCGCACGACGATAATAGTGGGGGGAACATAAACAGCGACGTCGGGTGCCAAAGCGACCATGACGGGGGAGTTGTTCGCAGTAAGGGCCCGACAGTAGGCCCAAAGGTACCCAAGCTTGAAAACTGCAGCGGACAGAGCTTTCGGACAATGTGTGCAGGGAGCGATTCGAGCATAGTCCCACCCACCAAAAGATCGGCCCCACCCACTATGGGCACCCGGGACACACTAGCAGGGTTGACCACATATCAGTACCCACGGGGCCCTTGGGGTATGTGGAGCACTGCACGCCACTACACGGATCAGGCAAGCGTCTTCAGAAGATCAAGACCACAGGGCACCGTGACCATGTCCCGATATGCCTCGCCATCTCCCCCCACCTCCGTCGCCCCCCAGCTCCGACCGCGCCCCGACAACAGGGACCGTGCAGGGACGGTTTCATGGAGCGCGTGCGGCGGGGGCACAAGAGGGCGGAGTTGTTCGACGCCATCGACGCGGAGATCAGCCAGGTGGGGGAGGCAGTATGGGAGGGAGGGCTGGAGAAGAGCACACCAGACAGCACCTGGGACTTCTTCGGGGGGGCAGTCCGACGTGCCATGCAGCAGACTTTCGGAGCGCATCCACAGGACGAGGTCGACCAAATAGTCAAAACAGCACGCACATACCGACTTGAACTACTACGACGGAGACGTATGATACGAGAGAGGCTGCGCGACGAATTTGACGACAAGGAATGCGATCTTACGCAGACCGAACTGAAAGAAGCGACGGCAGCTCCAAAAAGCAGCCAGGGAAATCATTGAAAAAAGGAGGGCGAAGCTTGTAGAACGAATCTGGCCGGCGTACGAGCGCCGAAACTCTGCTGGGATGCATCGATTGCGCGTTCAGTGCCAGAGGAACGGCCGAGGTCCGAAGAAGCGGTAGTATCTCACCCCCAAGACGAGCTGGCCTAAGGCACACTGGGAGCAGGAGTTAAGTCGCCCAGCATTGGAGGGCGGCCTGGGCGCAGAACCCCTGAATCGTGTTACTACGCGCAGTGAGCACGCAGAGTACGTCGAGGAATCCACTTCCCCCCACCCACCCACCCAACCCCCTACCCCACGCGACCACGAACACGAGCGATGGTTGAAAGTGACAAAGCAGCCGTGCTACGCTATTGCAAGAGAGAGCGCGCAAGCGACGGGCATGGCCAGAATGGGGGCCACCCACAGATGACTTGACCCCTCCCCGACCCCACCCTGCACTTAGAAGACCCGACAGAGTTGAGTGAGAGGTTGGAAAGGCGGAGGATGGAGGCAGCGAGAGAACCAGAGGATGAGGAGGACCTGGCACATTACATTATGCTCAACGGTTTCGGCGGGGACGACAGTGGATGCAGAAGATGGGGCGGCAGGAGGGAACGGCTCTGGGCAGGAGGGGTGGAGGGGAGTACGATGCAAAGCGGCAGCTGCAACTTTGGGCAGCACGGTCGCACGATGCGGGCAGAAGCGAGCATGCATGGATAGGAGTGCCGAAGATGGCGGGCCACGAATGCGCGCACCAACCCATGCTGGATCGGCCCCTTGAACAACGCAGAACGACGCAAGTAGCATCATTGAATTGGCACTGATCCCAGGCGCCCCCTGCAGGAGGAAGAAAATAATATACACATATATATAGAGAGAGAGAGGGAGAGAGAGAGAGAGAGAGGGCCCTGGGCATGCGCATTTTGCACGTGCGCGACTCTTTCAGCACGGCGCGGCACTATGGCATCCCAAGAGGGGGAAAACCATCGACATCCCCCCCCCATTTGGGCGCAGGGGGGCTTCTCACACAGATGCAGGGAGAATGCCATCATATGTTCGTGCGCAGCGCAGCGGGGGGCTACACAGGGAGGTATCAGCACAGTTACTACCGACTATGACGGCGCCAACGCATCTGCAACCACCAACCGAGCGCTCTTGCGAGCAATTGCCTTCAAACACGCACGCGACAACGACGAGCGATTTCGCAATAGCAGCCATGGAACACGCTACCCTCAGCTCAACAGCATCTGACGGCCCAGTCGAGGTCGCCAGCACCACGGGAGCCCAAGTGGGCTTCACCTTTTGCCTACGACAATTCAACGGCGCATACAACCTGTACGTCACCCAATGGCGGGAGGATGGGCGCAAGGACCCGAACCAACAGTTGCACGACACAACCAACCCAACCGATTGGGCGACATACACATTTATGGCTGACAATACCAGGACACGTACTTCCACAGCGGGCCTGCACCACACGGAAATCGAAGAGGAGCTGAACACCGCCACCGCAAGGCTAGCCACCACCATCGTTACAGGTGGCTGGGGTCTCAACAACGGGAAAATGGGAAAACCAACCACTTGGTCCACGTGGTGGGACCAAGCAGCCACGCAGCAATTAGGCATCTACGCCGAAGCAAAACACTCCAGGCGACAGCGCTCAGAGAAATGAGTGTATTAGGAGCTTACTTACCAGCAGGCCAAGGGCTTGCAGGCGAAGTAAACCGCCGCAAAGCAGCCGCAAGGATCGCATGGAGACAATGTGGCATTTTCTGGACCTCACATACCCCACGACAGATCCAAAGGCCCATGTGCGTAACATTCGTATTAGGAGCTGCGCTTAGCGGACTTACCCCCTTTAAACTTAGGCGCCCCCACACAGATGCGTTGGACTGCGTGCTTGCGAAGCATCTCAGGACTATGGCGGGGGGGGCTATGTCATGGGAGAGAGAGGACGGCACGGTAAGGTGCAACACTAACGCCCAGGTATTCCGATATTGGAGGTTGGAGAGGATTGCAGTCGCCCTTAGAGTCATACGGCTTATGTGGTACCAAAACTGGGCGAGGCGCCCTGAGGATCACAGATCGGCGGTAACAGCAGTATCCGGCACACCAAAGCCCGACGCCAGCCAAGGAATACAACGACCCAGGCTCAGGGGGCCGGTATGTTGAGGATGTCCCACGCGAGGGCGCCGGTTTGGGTTTCATCGCCAGATTTTCTAGATTTCCCGGAAACCGAACAAGGGACTCATTGGGGAGGCTCGGGGGGCTGGTTTTCTGAAGATTCCCACGCGAGGGCGCCGGTTTGGCATTCGTCGCCAGATTTTTCCGGATTGTAATGGCTTCCGGCCAGTGCCGCCGATCCGGGGCGTTCTGGAGTTGCGTCAAAATTGACGACGACGACGAAGACGACGCTCCTCTTTTTCCTCCTCCCCTCCTTGAAGGCATACTGGATGCTTCTGGGGGCTCTTGGGGCCTTATGGGCTCGTTGGGACCGTCAAACATCGATCCGAGGATGGAAACCTGCACCGGACGGACCCAGAAGGGGTCCGCGGACCAATTTTGGGTTGATGCGGGGGAGGATGAGGAGGCGGAACAGGAGGAGGAGGGGGAGGAAGAGGCGGAGGATTGAATGTTAACCTTCTGGGCAACAACAGCAAGACAATGCCAGCATGGAAAGGAGGAAGAGAGGAGGAGGAGGAGGAGGAGGAGGAGGAGGAGGAGGAGGACGGGGGAGAAGGAGGAGGAGGAGGAGGAGGAAAGGATGACGATGACGATGACGATGACGGTGACGATGATGATGATGATGATGATGGTGATGGTGATGGTGATGGTGATGGTGATGGTGATGATGATGATGGTGGTGGTGGTGGTGATGATGATCATGATCATGATCATGATCACGATGATGATGATGATGATGATGATGATGATGATGATGATGATGATGATGATGCTGATGCTGATGCTGATGCTGATGCTGATGCTGATGCTGATGCTGATGCTGATGCTGATGCTGATGGTGATGATGATGATGATGCTGATGCTGATGCTGATGCTGATGCTGATGCTGATGCTGATGCTGATGGTGATGGTGATGGTGATGATGATGACGATGATGATCATGCTGATAGTGATAATGGTGATGGTGATGGTGATGATCCTGATGATGATGATGGTGATGGTGATGGTGATTGTGATGGTGATGATGCTGCTGCTGCTGATGATGATGATGATGATGGTGATGGTGCTTGTGATGGTGATGGTGATGGTGATAATGATGAGGAGGTGGAGAAGGAGGCGGATGAGGGGGATGAGGAGGACGACATGATGAGGAGGAGGAGGAGGATGATAATGATGATGATTGTGATGATGGTAATGATGATGATGTGGATGCTGACGATGTTGATGATGACGATGACGATGCTGATAATGACGATGACGATGACGATGAGGAGGAGGAGGAGGAGGAGGAGGAGGAGGAGAGGAAAAGGGGACGAGGAGGAGGATTAGGAGGAGGAGGAGGAGGAGGAGGGTGCGGGGGAGGAGGAGGAGGATGTGAATGAAGAGGAGGAGGAGGAAGAGGAACACGAGGAGGAACATGACGAGGGGAAAGAGGAAAATGTGGAGAGACTGAGGAGGAAGGAAAGAGAAGAATATCACGATACAGACGGGGGGTCGGAGGGGCAGGAGGTGGAAGTCAGGGAGGAGGAGCTTGGAGAGGAGGAGGAGGAGGAGGAGGAGGAGGAGGAGGAGGAGGAGGAGGAGGGAGGAGAGTCTCAGAAGGAGGAACAAAAGAGGAGGATCATCATGCCCACGTCTGGCTTCCAAGGAGGAAGAGAAGGAGGAGGACGGGGAGGAGGGGGGAGTAGAAGGAGGAGGAGGACGGAGAGGAGTAGGAGGACAACGAGGAGGAAAGGATGATGACGATGATGATGGTGATGATGATGATGCTGATGACGATGATGACTATGATGCTGATGATGGTGATGCTGATGCTGATGATGATGATGATGATGACGATGATGATGATGATGATGATGATGATGATGATGATGATGATGATGATGATGATGATAGTGGTGATGATGATGATGATGATGATGATGACGGCGATTATGATGCTGCTGCTGATGATGATGACGGAGATGGAGATGGTGATGGTGATGATGCTGATGATGATGATGATGACGATGATGGTTATGCTGATAGTGATGATTGTGATGGTGATGATGTTGATGACGATGATGATGACGATGATGCTGGTGATGATGGTGATGACGATGACGATGACGATGACCATGATGATGATGATGATGATGATGATGATGATGATGACGACGACGACGACGACGACGATGGTGATGATGATGATGGCGGTGATGATGATGACGACTACGATGCTGACGATGATGATGGTGATAGTGAGGGTGGTGATGCTGATGATGATGACGATGATGCTGATGATGATGACGATGGTGATGATGGTGATGGTGATGATGATGATGATGATGATGATGATGATGATGATGATGATGATGATGATGATGATGATGATGACGACCAGGGGGAAGAGGTGGAGGAGGAGCAGGAGAAGGAGGAGGAAGAGTGGGACGAGGAGGAGGAGGAAGAGGAGGAGGAGGAAGAGGAGGAGGAGGAGAGGGCGGGGGAGGAGGAGGACGAGGCAGAGGATGTGGATGAGGAGGAGGAGGAGGAAGAGGAACATGAGGAGGAACATGAGGGGAAAATGAAGAGGACGAAGCGGAAGAAGTGGAGAGAATGAGGAGAAACGATAATTATAATATAAGAATACAGACGGGGGGGTGGAGGAGCAGGAGGTGGAAGAGGGGGAGGAGGAGCTTGGAGAGAAGGAGGAGGAGCAGGAGGAGGAGGAGGGAGAATCAGAGGAGGAGGAGGAACAGAAGAGGAGGATCATCATGCCCACGGGGGTGGGCGTCGTATTCATAATGATGAGCTACAGTCGGCGTGCAAGCGGGGTGTGATAAAGAAGGAGGACGAGGTCCAGGAGGACCAGGGGTTATCGGGGGCCTTTTGGGCGCTTCTTGGTGGCCTCGTGGGGCCCCTTGGGGACTTCTTGGAGGCTTCTTCAAGCCTCCTTGGGGCGTCATGGCGTCGAAGGCTCGAAATTACATTTTTCTTCCCCCTCTGGGCCCCCTCTTGGTCCGTCTTTGGAGCTTCTTGGACCGTTTTGAGGCCTTCTTGGGCCGTCTTGGAGCTCTCTTGGGGGCCTCTTGGTCCATCCTGGAGATCATGACGGCGTCTTGGTCTGTGACATCGTGAAAGTCTGAGAGGCGAATCTGCTGAACGCGTGCGTTTTCCGCAGTGATTCTGGCAATGGTTGCCTTTGGGGGCCCTCTTGGGGGCCTTCTTGGACGCTTCTTCGGGCGTCTTGGAAGCTCCGCGGGCGGTATGGAGGCCAGCTCTGGCGTCTTGGACCGATCGTTTGACAACTCGGGGCCCTCTGGGGCCGTCTTGGGAGCCTATTGGGGTCCTCTTGGCCCCTGTTGGGGGTCTCCTGGGCCCGAAAGAGCCCCCCCCCCCCAGAAAGGTTAGACACACCCCCCCCTCCCCTCTTTCCCCGGCACAAGCACCCGGGCACCCCCCCAGCAGAGCTGAAGCTCAGGCTGTAGCTTGTGTAAACTCACACGCCGGATCGGCGGACTTCCCAATAGCGGATCAAGGGTGGCGGCTTGGCGGCCTCATTCCTTCGCGCGCTGAGGGGCAGGACGACGTGAGCTCTCAAGACAAATTCCCTCAAATGGTAGTTTTCTGTCGCTTTCAGGGGCGTTAGCATGCCACATGTAACGACGCCTCAATCCGCAGACCCCGTCTTCCTCGACCAGCTTCATCCCCGCCCCCTCCTTCCCGCAGAGAGAGAAATCCCCTGGGAGGCGGTAGGAACGGGGGAATGGGGGGATGGCGTGGGCAGGGACATGGAAGAGAAGGTGAGGGCGAGTGTGAGAGCGAGGTCGAGAGAGAGAGAGAGAGGGAGAGAGAGAAGAAAGGGCTGGAGAAGGAGGGCAAGGGGGAGAGGGGAGGGTGGGCAGGGCTTCTGGACCCTGGAAGCGCCGTCGTAGCGGCGCCCAAAAAGTCTAATCACTGGCTCCCTGCGAGATGGCGCGCGCCCGAGGCACACGAGGGTGTGCAAGCGTTCGGAGGATCGCGCTTTGTCCTTTGTCTGGTGATGCGGGAGGGTCAGCAGACGAAGCTCAAGATGGAAGAGAGGGGAGCGCGTGCTGTGCGATGCGTTGGTCACTGGAGTGATGTCACCCTTCCACTCCTCATCCTTCTGCTCCCTCGCGCTTGGATCCCCTCAGACCCCCATAAAAGACCCCACTCGTCCGTGGAACTCCTAGGATCCCCAGAAATCACATGGACATCCTCATTCTCCCCCTCCCTACTCTGGCTCATCATCATCCTTCTCATCTCTCTCACTCTCTCTCTCTCTCTCACTCTCTCTCTCTCTCCCACCCCCCATCTCATCCTCGTCCCTCACTCGTGTTCCCTCCCTCTCTCCCCCCACCCTCCTGCATTATCGAGCCACGCCTGGTGTATCGGGTTGAAGAAGGCGCAGGCGCAGACCCACCCAGGAGAACGAATGCCAATGTGTTAAGGATTTCTGGAGTAGGTCGGCCGGTCCGAAGTATGCGCGCACTCGCCCTCGCCTTCATTCCCCCCCTCAATTATGACGTTCGTCCTCCCCTTCATGTGCGTGCAGCAGCTCCTCTGCCCCGCTGCACCCACTTACGCTTACCGAGGGGACGGGAACCGCGGAGCGATCCGACGAAGCAGCCGAGCCAATGATGTCCGCGTTTTGGGAGCGTTCCTTGCGGGGCAGTGGTGCAAGCCATACGGCGCGGAAGCTGCCCGCCTCGCTTCACCGCAGGCCTGTAGCTGCCAGATCGCCAGCGCACTGGTGCGCCGCAAGCCTTCGCACCAGGTCCGAGGCAGCGAAAGGCAAGCAGCAAAGGTTCAGAGGCAGCGAGGGCGGACTCAAACAGCTGCCAGTCTCCAGGTCGAGGACGACGACGAGGACGATGAGGGGGAGCTGTGAGATCCTGAGCCGCTGGCCGTTCGCACCTATTGGCGAGGAGAAGTGCGGCAGTGAGAGTGAGAGACTATGCTCAGAGAGGCCAGGACCCTGGAGTCGAAGTTGATATCATCTGTTCGCTCTACTCGCAGTCCCTTGTCTATGGCTTTCGGAGTTCGGAGACGCCAAACTGCTTACACAGCTAGGTGAATGGTTTCGTAGTGGAAATTCTGACCGAGAGGGGCATGGTTTAGTGGTGGTTGGGGCGTGGATCGCTCTACCCGCTGTCTGAAACGACGGCCGTGACATCCCCGCTATGGCAGCGCGCGCTCATGAACGGAGGCGCTCGCCCTTGGCATCGACCATGGCCTGGAACCATTGTCCCTCGTAAACATTGGGTGCTGGAACCGACGCCGCGGGCTGCTGGAATCGCCTTCCCTCATAGAAAACATTGTGCTGGAGCCCATCTGTCTTGTAGGCATAAGCTGCTGGATCCACTGTCCCTCGTAAAAACTGGGTGCTGGAACCGACGCCGCGGGCTGCTGGAACCGCCTTCCCTCGTAGAAAACGGGGTGCAGGAGCCGATGTGTCTTGCACGCATGAGCTGCTGGAACCACTTTCCCTTGTAAAAACTGCTCGCTGCAACCACACCCCGTGTGGGGTTATAAAAGTATAAATGAGGTGGTGGAGGGGGGGACAGGCCCGAGGGCGGGATCCTAGCATTGTAGTCACGCCTCGCCCCCACATGGGGGCAGTCTGCGCGCGCTCGTGCGCGTGCGGTTGGTCGGTCGGTCGGTCGGTCTGGTCGGCGGCGTCGGTCGAACGGTCGGTCCGTCGGTCGTCGTCGGTCGTCGTCGTCTTCGTCGGTCGGTCGGTCAGTCGGTAGTCGTCGGTCGCTATCGTCTCGATCGATCGAACGATCGGTCGTCGTCGGTCTGACGGTCGGTCGTTCGTTCGGTCTGGTCGTCGGTCGTCGGTCGGTCGTCGTCGTCGGTCGTCGTCGTCTCGGTCGGTCGCTCCAGTCGTCGGTCGGCGATCGGTCTGTCGGTCGGTCGGTCGTCGTCGGCCGTCGTCGTCTCGGTCGTGGGCCAAACAGGCAACGGACGCAACGATGATCAAAACATGACGCACGTCCGAAAAAGCCCCCCGATACGTGCACATGCGCTCAAAAATTTCACCACCAACATGATTGCAAAGGCCTTACGGCCGGTGCCGCCGACCCTGAAGACGAAGCGGTATGTGACGCCGTGAAGGCCGAAACGTCGTATATGCTAGAAATGTAAGTTTCCGATGGAAAAGTAATGAGTGTGGCCTCTTGGGCCCTTCTTGGGGGTGCTCTTGGAGGGGGCCTGGGACGTCTTGGAGGCTTCTTGGACGGTCTTGGGGCTATCTCAAGCGTCTTCGGCCGATCTTTGGGCGACTCGGGGCACTCTTGGGCCGTCTCGGAGGCCATCTTGGGCATTCGGACCTCAATTGGAGTGTTTTCGAGGTTTCGAGGCCGCCCGAGGAAAAACTAATCTGCCCCCCCACCCACCCCCCCACCCTCCCCCACCCCCCCCGGGACCCCCCCCCCCTGGGGAAGGGATCAAAGGCAAGGGGCTTCCCTTCGAATCGACAACGGCATGACGGCAGGAGGGTACGGCCCAAAAAGAAAAAAGGGGGAAGGAAGAAGGGGGGGCGGCGAGGAACGGACGAGGAAGCCTCTCGCACACGCCGACAGGGTCGGCGGATTCACCTGATTGTAGACACCAGGCTGTTCCAGGCTGACTCGGGTTGGCTTTTGATTGGTATTGTTTGCATGTGTATGTGTAGTGTGTATGTGGAGTGTGCATGTGTTGCGCGTTATGTTTTGTGCGTTTGGGTGTGAGTGTGTGTGTGTGTCGCTTGTTGCGTGTCAGCTGTTGTGTGTCATGTGTCGTCTGTTGCGTGTATGGTGTTTGGTGTTGTGCACTGCACGCTGTGTATTGCACAAAGTCGTTTGCACTGTGCGACTGTTTTGTGTGTGTTCATTTATGTTTGTGTACACGTGCTTACGTTTGTATATGTGCGTGCGTATGCATGTATGCAATTCCATGGTTTATGCGACCCGTAGTTTTGCATCCTTCGGTTTGAGTTAATTTGCACGCCGGAGGAAAAAGTGTGTATGTATGCATATGTGTATACGCCTGTGCTGTTGGCTATGGTTTACATCATGGCCTACAA
Organism: Prorocentrum cordatum; assembly: GCA_963575745.1. Taxonomy (NCBI): domain Eukaryota; class Dinophyceae; order Prorocentrales; family Prorocentraceae; genus Prorocentrum; species Prorocentrum cordatum. The sequence goes on from CAUYUJ010014407.1 coordinate 292,051, forward strand.
GGAATTCACGCGCATTCTGAACCCAATGGGTGCTTGACAGGATCTAGTGTTGGTGTGGTGTTGGATTTGCCCCATGTGCTTAATACGTGCCTGTATATATGCAGATGTATATATAACGGCCAGGGACCCCGGAAAAAAACGCCCCCCCTCACGAATTTGGCCCACCCCAGGCCTCTCGGGCAACCCGCCAGACGACTCGGGAGAACCCAAGACGGCCCCAGAGGGCTCCAGGCGTCCCGGCGCGCTCCCGAAACGACTCGAGAGAGCCCCAAGATTGCCCACGACGACCCCAAAGAAGCCGTCATACCCCTAAAGATCGCTCCAAAACGTCCCAAGAGCACTCCCAAGAGACCCCAAGCGCCACTGCAGTCTTGTGTTTATATATATATATATACTTATATATACTCTATATATATATATGTATACACACGTACGCCCCAAACAGTGTTTGCACTTAGGGGCTCTTCCTTCTTACTAAGGAACTGGGCTTGTCTGCCGCTCTGGCGGCTATGTGGCCGCCCCGTCGCCGCCTCGTCGCCGCCCGTCGTCTGGGCCTGTCTGCCGATCTGGCGGCAATGTGGCCGCCGTCGCCGCCTCGTCGCCATGCGTCGCCTTGCCCTGCCTGCCGGTCTGGCGACTATGTGGCCGCCGTCGCCGCTTCGTCGCCGCCTCGCATAATTACACCACATAGATTGCACCACATGGATTGCACAGCACAGATTGCACAACATAGATATCACCGCATAGATTGCACCACTTATACATATAATATATATATATATATATATATATATATGTAGATATATATATATATATATATGTATATATATGGCGCAACAAAGTTTGCAACACAAAGATCGCACCGCATATACTGCCACACACATATTGCATCACAGAGGTTGTACAGTATTTACATGTTGCACCACACATGAAGAAAAACATAGATCGCACAACATAGATTGCACAACTGAGATTGCACCACAGAGTAGATTGCACCGCATATGTTGCACCACATAGATTGCGCTACAGATGCTCCTCCACATAGACTGCACCACACATATTGGTCCTTATCTGCTGCACCACACACATTGCTAGGAACTGCTTGGGGCCCACGCTGGCTAACATACATATATATATAAATGCATGTGTGCACTCTGCTGCCCCCTCTCATCCCACAATTAGGCGAAGCGGTCGCGTGCGGGGGAGGCAGAGACGAGAGAACAGGGAGGGATGATGAGCACGGTGTACGCACACAAAAGAAGTTCGACATGATAGCAAGAAGGGGAGGGGAGGCAGTGGAAGGTCTTGCTGCGCCACGCGCTCTGACCCTCTCTTCGCCCATTCAACTGCCATGTAGGATTATTTGCCACGTCTGCGTTGGTCAGGGGCTAGTTGCCTGGGCGTGTGCGTGGACGCGCTCCAAGGCCAGCACTTCGCGCAAGAGCTGGCTGCGGAGAGGCGAGGAGGAGGCCTTAGAGATCCGCAAGCCTGCTCGCCCATCCGCGAGTTATTCCATTCGGGGGCGGCAAAGAGGGGGGTGATGACTAGGGGGGGTGGATATCATGGCGTGGGCCATGATATTTCCTGCGGTTTCATGGCGCCTCTTCTTATTTCGTCCTTGGCTTCCCCCCTGGGCCGCGCACATGCCGCCGGCCATGAGTTGCGCCCCCCCCCCTCTTGGACGCCCCTCTCTTGGCCGCCCCCGATTCATGCAACGTGGGTACAGTTAGGCGTCACTACGTGCTGCCGCGCATGCAGTGAAAAAAGCTTTCCGGGAGGGCAGGGTTCCGACCTCGTCGTGCCGATTCCAGCACCGTGCGTTGAGGGCCGCGGTGAAGCGCGCCGCCGGCATGAACGTGAACGTGACATTCCACGGAAAGAGAAAAAGCATCGGATGGTTGCCAAATTCTTGTGAGCGCACATGCTAGTGATCATACGGTTTTCGGGAGACCGTCGCTTTCTTGTGCGGAAGAGGGTGCCTCTTCGGCACGTTCTGATTTGAGTGCTCGTCTAGGGGAGCGCACCTGTGGGAAGAGAGAGAATCTTCTCGGCCCAGAGGCTTCTGGCGAATTACAAAACTCCGCCCCTCAGAGTCTAGGTTTTTCATCTGCCATCTTTTCGTACGGTAACCAGTTCATGGACTCCACGGGAAGTTTGGTTTGTTTGCGTCTTTCTTCGCAACCACAGCAGTTAAATGGCTTATGCAAGCCTGTTGCGCGCCCAAACGGGGCTTAGAAGTATGCTCTTGACTCCAGCAGAATCGCGCTGACCATGGGTAGGTATCTCCTCCCTGTTTTGGCCCAGCGTTCACTGAGCGATGCCTTCGGAAGCTGTCCCGTGCGCCTGGGCGCTGGCAGAAAGTCTCAACGCTTTGCGCATCCCCACCAGATAGGCCTCTGCTTGCTGGCGCGTTAGGCAATTAGGTTCGCGCGCGGCCCGCCCGTTCCGTTACTCGCCGCCTGCGCTTTCGCTTGCGGTTGCGACACAAAAGTATCCCCACCAGACCTTCCAGGAGCGATGCCCAGGGGAGCTGCCTTTTCTCGGGGGAGCGCGGCATCCTTTGGAGAGCTCGGGGAGCCTCGGTGCCTCTCGGAGTCTCTCGGTATGTCTCCCGAGGCCTCTTGGAGGCCTATCTCGGGGCCTCCCGCCTCCCGGCGGCTCTTCGGGACCTCCTGGGGCGCCGTGGAGGTCGGAAAGGGGTGTGGTGCCAATCGTGGAAATCGCGATGGTATCTAGGATAGATAACCTCGCCAGATCCGGCATTGGCACCGCACCCCTTTGCACCACACCCCTTGCCTACCCCCAGACTTGGGGGCTTCTCCTTCGGCCGCACGAAAGGCGACCGAGGGAGGCGAGAGCGGAGGGAGGGAGGGGAGGGAGAGCGGCGGGGGCGGGCCGTCGTCACTGCGGTCGGCTTCAGGGCCGGTCAGGCCTCCTGCGGCGGCGGCGAGGGGTGCTGTCGCGGCAGGGGGATAGCGTCGGGCGTCGGGGGTTCGAGTCGGCGGCGGGCGCGGCGGTGTGAGGCGTGGTCGCGGCAGCGGTCGTGGCAGTGGTGGTCACGGCGGTGGGCGGCAGTGGTGGCGCTGGCGGTCCACAGTGGCGGCGGTCACGGTGGTGGGCGTTAGTGGTGGCGGTGATGGTACACAGTAGCGGTGATCGAGGCGGTAGGCGTAGTTGGGCGTGTCGTAGTTTGTGCGGTGGTGTTACCAGAAGCGCCTCCCCGCCACTGGTAGTGCCTCCCTCTCTCCGTCCTACCCTAGGCGACGACGACGATGAGAAGAAGAAGTAGGAGCAGGAGCGGGAGCGAGGAGGAATGAGGAGGAGTGGAGGACGAGGAGGAGTGAGGAGTGGAGACGAGTGAGAAGTGATGAGGAGGAGGAGGAGAAGGAGAAGGAGGGCGAAGACGACGACAAGGAGTGATAAGGGCGACGAGGATCGAGGGGAAGGAGGAGGTCGAGGACGACGAAGGCGAGGAATGCTGAAGAGTGAGGATGTGCAACGAAGAGGAGGATTAGGAGGAACGAAGAAGAGTGAGGAGTAGGAGGAGGAGGAGGAGGAGGAGGGCGACGAGGCAACCAGCGAGAGCGCGCAGAATCGGGCAGGCCGCGGTGGAGCAGCTCGCTGCACTCTGGCCGTCGTGTCTGAGGCGCGCGCGCGCGCCCCCCTCCCTCACTCCAGGGGTCGACCTAAACGATGTTTGGGCGATGTCGTGGGCCGTTTTCGTTTCGACTTCGTTTCGCAGCAGGGGGGGATTGGAGACAGAACGAAAGAGATCGAATCACATTGCTTCGGTCGAGCCCTGCTCCACGCACTGTTCTAACAAAAGTTCCTCCACGCACGGCTCGGGCGCACGCGGTGGGGGGGCGGAGAGGCGACGCGTACGAGGATCCAGCACGCACACACACACGCGCACCTGTGCTGGCGGCGCAGCCACGCGCGCAGCGGCGCGGCGGAGTGGGCCTCCTCCTCCTCCTCCTCCTCCTCCTCCTCCTCCTCCTCCTCCTCCTCCTCCTCCTCCTCCTCCTCCTCCTCCTCCTCCTCCTCCTCCTCCTCCTCCTCCTCCTCCCTCCTCCTCCTCCTCCTCCTCCTCCTCCTCCTCCTCCTCCTCCTCCTCCTCCTCCTCCTCGGCCGCGGCCGTGCTCTCGGGCAGCCCAGTTGGGACGCACAGTGTTCTCCCCCTCGGGAACCGCGCTCGACACGCCCATTCACACACTTTTGAAGCCGTCGGCGCAGAGGATCCCAGGCGCGAGCAACAGATGGAGGTGTGCATTGCGATCGGACATTGTCGAAGGCACAGTGTACAAAACATGCACACTGTCAATGTAGCGATGGGTGGTGTGAAGGGTGTTGTGAAAGAGGAGGTGTAAACGGAACACACCCACTCACACACACGCACATTTTTTCCGTCAGCGGCGAGGCGGCGAACTCCGCTCCAGCGAGAAGTTAGAAAGGGGCACTAACTAGCGAAGTGGCCGGCAGGCAAAGAGGGGGGGGCGGCCGAGAGTAAGAAGGGACGCTCAGACGTCGAAGAGTTCGACGATGAGCAGCCGGGTGGGGCAGCAGCAGCCAGGCGCGCAGGGCCAGAGCGCGGTGGGCGGCCGTGGCGAAACCACGGTGGCAAGGGAGGCGGGAGAGCGGCTGCCAGCAGCTGGAGCTGGCGGGCGGGCGCAGTGGGACACCACGAACGGCACAGGTACCGCGGCGCGCCGAGGAGTAGGCTCGGCACTGAGCCGTGCGGAGACAGGAGCAACGCAGCCAAATGGCTGGCAGTGACACGGGCATTGCGGCGTGACCGCCCAAGGGCGCGCCAGGTGGCCAGGGGGCCGGGAGAGGTGGGGCAGGAGGCGGCGGGCGAAGCGTCCCAGGCGCCCGCAGGCTGCGGAGCGGAATAGCAACGCAACGGGAGGAGGAAGCGCAGGGCTGCCCGAAGGGGGTGGCAACGCAGCCAGATGGCTGGCAGTGACAGGGGTATGGCGGCGTGACCGCCCAAGGACGCGCCAGGTGGCCAGAGGGCAGAGCAGGGTGGGGCGGGTGGCGGCGGGCGCAGCGTCCCAGGCGCCCGCAGGCGGCGGGGCGGAACACCATTGCAACGAGAGGAGGCAGCGCGGGGCTGCCGCGGAAGAGTGGGAGCACCGGAAGGTGCAGAAGCCGGGTGGCAACGCAGGGCGGCCCAATGGGCGGACCAGCGTGGTGCAGCACAGAAGCACCGAAATTGTGCAGGGGACAGTCAGTGAGCGACGCGCGTCCGAAATGAGAGGTACGTCGCGAGGGGGCGGCGGCGGGGAGCACCGACAGGTGCAGAGAACGCACACCCGTTCACGTACACACACGCACACTTACTTTCAATGCCCGTGGCCTGGGGGGGTCGCCAACAGAGCAGCTCCGTTGCGAAGCCAACGCAAGCGGCGCTGAAGGAGCGGCAAGTCCGAATGGCTGCAGCCAAAAATTCCAAGATAATAAAGTGAATGATGCACGAGCAGATTCCACGCATTCTCGTGAGCGAGCATCCAGGGAGAAAGAGGGACATGGAGAGACATCTCTATATATATATATATATATATATATAGCTACATGCGGACGCGTATATATATATATATATATACATATATATATATATATATATATACATACATACATACATACATACATACATACATACATACATACATATATACATACATACATACATACATACATACATACATACATATTACACAGACGCACCTCTCCGAGGGAGTAGAGCTCAGAAGCGATTAATGCGTACGCGGGGCGTTCGCGATTGTTCTGGCCGTTGCGCTAGGGACACCCTCGAAATTCTGAAAATCGGTGGCACCCCTCACGCAGATCGTGACGTCAGGGTCCAAAAACACATGGGAATTTCGGCATGTTAACATAAAACCTTCAAAAGCACATGTTAATCTCAATAATGTTGACCTCGATTCTCAGAGAATGGCGGTTTCGCCTGAAACATCCTCCCAAAGGCGAGCCCCGACGTACCCTCTGGTACCCCAGACCCCGCCTCGGAGCCTCCTGGGGACCTCCTGGAACCTCCTGGGGCTTCCTGGGGCTTTCTGAACCTTCTGGTACCCCAGACCCCGCCTCGGAGCCTTCTGAGGGTCTCCTGAAACCTCCTGGGGACTCTTGCGGTCTCCTGGAGCCTCTTGGGGCCTCCTGAAGCCTCCTGGGATCTCCTGGGGCCTCCTGAGGCCGCCTGGGGCCTCTTGGGGCCTCAGAACTACATGCACACACAGAGACACAAATCACGCCCAACACATCACACGCTAGACAAACATAACACACACACACACACACACACACACACACACACACACACACACACACACACACACACACACAACACCTACAACGCACAAAAAGCACGCACAACACAGACACACACAACACTCACCTTGGGGCCTCCTGGAGCCTCTTCTGGTATCCAAGTCGGGCCTCCTGAGGCTTCCTGGGGGGCCCTGGTACACACATCGCAAGGTGTGGCAACCCCACTTGCGCTCGAGTGCGACTTCGCTGTTGCATTTCACTCCTGCTTCAAACGCCCCTTCAGTTTTTTGTATGAGCCTGGGTACACACGTGCCACTTGTACATGTCTACACTTTTTGGTCGTCAGCGGGCAGGCGACTCGCCATGCCGTCAAGCAAGATTTGCGGGCGCGCGCGCGCGCGCTGGCAGGGCCAGAAAGTAGCCAGGCCCTCACTGGGCGGTGGCAATACAGCGGCCGCGGGGAGCGGCGGGCAGCAGGGCGATCGACGCCCACGCACTGACGGGGCCAAGGGGCTCGCACGATCAGCGGGTCCAGGACAGACTGAAGGCCAAAGCTGGCCAGAATTAGGACGACAAGGGGCCAGCACGACAAGGGCAAGGAGGGGCCAAGCGAAGCGGAGATAGAAGCGAGGAGCGACAGCGAGCGCCGAGAGACACAGACGGACGGACGCGAGGGACCCGGCCGACCGACGGAGGAGGGGGAGCCGAGGGGAAGAAAGGAGGCACAACACACCACAAGGGCAGGGCACGACACGGAGAGGGGGGGAAGCCAGCCGAGGAGGGAGGCGAGGGAGGAAGAGGCACAGCACAAAGGCGGGGGGAGGAGGGAGGGGGCGACGCCGGGTGGGCCGCTCGCGGAGCAGGAGGCCGTGCCACGGGAGGGGAACGGTGCGGAGAGGAGGGGGCGACGAGGACAGGAGACGAGAACGAGGGGGAGAGGAGGGGGGGGGAGGGCGGCAGGGGGAAGGACAAGCGGCAGGCCTGCCCCCCCCCGCCGGGGCCCCCCCGCCGAGGGGAAGGGCGCGACAGAGTGTACACTCCGCCCTGCCGGGCGGGGGGGTAGCCGGCGGAGTGCCCCCCGCCAGTGGCAGAGGTGTGCGGCAGAGTGGGTCCCGCCCTGCCGGGCGGGGGACGGTCGGTGGACAGCCCCCCTGCCGGGCAAGGGGCGCAGGCAGGCGCCAGCGCAGCGGACGGCCCGCGGAGGCCCCCCGGGCGGGGAGTGCGGAGCACGCCCGGAGCCGACGCGTGCAGGCTGCGCACGAGGCCGCACGCGTGCAGCGCGGGATGGGCAGGCGGAGTGCCCCCCGTGCCCAGGGGGAAGGTGCGGCAGGGCATATCACCCGTCGGCGGAGTGCCCCCCGCCGAGGGGAAAGGTGTGTGGCGGCATATGCATGCTTTACTCAGGCCATTCGGCTCACGGACGGCCCTCGAAGTGCCCGGTCGGGGAATGCGGGGCACGCCCGCATCATGACGCGCGCGCAGGGCTGCGCACAAGACCACACACGCGCAACGCCCGTACATTCTCACAAAAATGAAGATCCGACCCAGCAGGCGATGCGCGAAGAGTAGCGCATCGCAGCCCTACCGCCCACACCGGAAGTCTGAGAAGAGAACGGGGAGGTTTCAAATCTCCCCGGGGGCTCTCACCGAGCAAATGCCGGGGCGGGGAGGGGCAGCGGGGGGAGAAGGGGGCGACACGACAGACGCAGGAAGGACGAGGAAGCAAGGAGGAGAGGCCGACCAAAAGATGTAGTGCAAGTGAAGCTCCATCGGTCGAGTCCGATCCATGCACGCTGTACTTCCGCCGGGCGCTTGTGGCTGGAAGAGGCAGTGTACGGACCCTGAAGAAGGGAAGACGCAGAGCATCCCAGCCCCACCGCCCACCACCAGGAGTCGGAGATGAGAACGGGGAGAGTTCACCTCTCCCCAAGAGCACTCACCAAGCAATGGCGGGGAGGGGGGGGGGGCAGCGCGGGGAGAAGGGGACGACACGAAGACGAGGAGAAGGACGAGGAGGAAAGGAGGGGAGGCGACACATGCACGCAGTGCACGGGGCGCTCGCCCCGCGCACGGCCCTCGGAGTCCCCCGACGAGGAGTGCGGGCCACGCCCGAAGCCTGACACGCGTGCGGGGCTGCGCACGAGACCGCACACGTGCAGCGCGCGGAGCACATCGAAGCAAAAAAGACAGGGACTGTACGAGAGCCAGGCCAGCAGGGGCCCGAGAAGCGAGGCCCGGCTTCTGTTGTTCCCAGCCCTCCTTGGTTGGGTCTTCGTTTTGAAGAGGGCACCTCTCGCGCGTCATTCCTTCCTTCCTCCCGCCTCCCGCCTCCTCCTGCCCTCTCTTCGCCGTCGATGGGGGCTGCGATCTGCGACACCGTCGCCACTTTCGAGGGCTGCTGGTGGGTCCAGCGGAGTGAGGCACCGCGCAGATCTGAGCGGGACCTCGCCGTCCCTGGGGGGGCTGCGATCTGCGACACCGTCGCCACTTTCGAGGGCTGCTGGTGGGTCCAGCGGAGTGAGGCACCGCGCAGATCTGAGCGTGACCTCGCCGTCCCTGGGGGGGCTGCGATCTGCGACACTGTCGCCACTTTCGAGGGCTGCTGGTGGGCCCAGCGGAATGAGGCACCGCGCAGATCTGAGCGGGACCTCGCCGTCCCTGGGGGGCTGCGATCTGCGACACCGTCGCCACTTTCGAGGGCTGCTGGTGGGTCCAGCGGAGTGAGGCACCGCGCAGATTTCAGCGTGACTTCGCCGTCCCTGGGGGGCTGCGATCTGCGACACTGTCGCCACGTTCGAGGGCTGCTGGTGGGTCCAGCGGAGTGAGGCACCGCGCAGATCTGAGCGGGACCTCGCCGTCCCTGGGGGGGATGCGATCTGCGACACCGTCGCCACTTTCGAGGGCTGCTGGTGGGTCCAGCGGAGTGAGGCACCGCGCAGATCTGAGCGTGACCTCGCCGTCCCTGGGGGGGCTGCGATCTGCGACACTGTCGCCACTTTCGAGGGCTGCTGGTGGGCCCAGCGGAATGAGGCACCGCGCAGATCTGAGCGGGACCTCGCCGTCCTTGGGGGACTGCGATCTGCAACATTGTCGCCACGTTCGAGGGCTGCTGGTGGGTCCAGCGGAGTGAGGCACCGCCCAGATCTGAGCGTGACCTCGCCGTCCCTGGGGGGGCTGCGATCTGCGACACCGTCGCCACTTTTCGAGGGCTGCTTTTGGGTCCAGCGGAGTGAGGCACCGCACAGATCTGAGCGGGACCTCGCCGTCCCTGGGGGGGCTGCGATCTGCGACACCGTCGCCACTTTCGAGGGCTGCTGGTGGGTCCAGCGGAGTGAGGCACCGCGCAGATCTGAGCGGGACTTCGCCGTCCTTGGGGGGCTGCGATCTGCGACACCGTCGCCACTTTCGAGGGCTGCTGGTGGGTCCAGCGGAGTGAGGCACCGCGCAGATCTGAGCGGGACCTCGCCGTCCCTGGGGAAGCTGCGATCTGCGACACCGTCGCCACTTTCGAGGGCTGCTGGTGGGTCCAGCGGAGTGAGGCACCGCGCAGATCTGAGCGGGACCTCGCCGTCCTTTGGGGGGGTGCGATCTGCGAAACCGTCGCCATTTTCGAGGGCTGCTGGTGGGTCCAGCGGAGTGAGGCATCGCGCAGATCTGAGCGGGACGACACCGTCGAAATTTTGAGGGCTGCTGGTGGGTCCGGCGGAGTGAGGCACCGCGCAGATCTGAGCGGGACCTCGCCGTCCTTGGGGGGGCTGCGATCTGCGACACCGTCGCCATTTTCGAGGGCTGCTGGTGGGTCCAGCGGAGTGAGGCACCGCGCAGATCTGAGCGGGACTTCGCCGCCCTTGGGGGGGCTGCGATCTGCGAAACCGTCGCCACTTTCGAGGGCTGCTGGTGGGTCCAGCGGAGTGAGGCACCGCGCAGATCTGAGCGGGACCTCGCCGTCCCTGGGGGGGCTGAGATCTGCGACACCGTCGCCACTTTCGAGGGCTGCTGGTGGGTCCAGCGGAGTGAGGCACCGCGCAGATCTGAGCGGGACCTCGCCGTCACTGGGGGGCTGCGATCTGCGAAATTTTCGCCACTTTCGAGAGCTGCTGGCGGGTCCAGCGGAGTGAGGCACCGCCTAGATCTGAGCGGGACCTCGCCGTCCCTGGGGGGCTGCGATCTGCGACACCGTCGCCACTTTCGAGGGCTGCTGGTGGGTCCAGCGGAGTGAGGCACCGCGCAGATCTGAGCGGGACCTCGCCGTCCTTGGGGGGGCTGCGATCTGCGAAACCGTCGCCACTTTCGAGGGCTGCTGGTGGGTCCAGCGGAGTGAGACACCGCGCAGATCTGAGCGGGACCTCGCCGTCCTTGGGGGGGCTGCGGTCTGCGAAACCGTCGCCACTTTCGAGGGCTGCTGGCGGGTCCAGCGGAGCGGGGCACCGCGCAGATCTGATCGGGACCTCGCCGCCCTTGGGCGGCTGCGATCTGCGAAACTGTCGCCACTTTCGAGGGCTGCTTGGGGGGCTTTCCCAGCAGAAGACGACGACTTCTTCCGGAAGAGCTTTATTTCGGAAGAAGTCGTCCAGAAGAAGTGGTCAAGAAGAAGTCCTCTCCCAAGAAGGCGTCTTTGGAAGAAGTGGTCCAGAATAACACGTCCGGAAGAAGTCGTCGAGACAGAGATTGTTCTCGTGAGACATCGGTGCGGCGGAGACGGAGGAGGAGGGACAGGAGGAGGACGACAAAGAAGAATTTCGGAAAAAGGAGTTCAGAATAAATGGTCCAGAAAAAAATCGTCTGGAAGAAGTCTCGTCCAGAAGAAGTCATCCGGAAGAAGTCGTTTGGAAGAAGTCGTCCAGAAGAAGTCGTCTGGAAGAAATCGTTCGGAAGAAGTCGTCCAGAAGAAGTCGTCCGGATGATGTCGTCCGGAAGAAGTCGTCCGGAAGAAGTCGTTCGGAAGAATTTGTTTGGAAAAGATCGAATTGAAGGAGTCGACCAAAAGAAGTTCGCATGGCGCCAATGCGCTTATTTCGGCGCGCTCCTCACACTTTTCGTGGCTCCAGTGAGAGCTCCGCCGAAGGCTTTCGTGGCAAGGTGCATGGCGCTACCGCATTTATTTCGGCACATCCCTCACATGTTCGTGGCCTCATATACGCCGAAAGCCCCAGTGGCAGGGTTCGCATAGCGCCACCGCGCCCATTTCGGCACACCCCTCACGCGCTTCGAGACTCCATAGGGAGCTCCACCGAAGACTACAGTGGCAGGGTTCGGATGTTCCTGACCGCACCCATGTCGGCACACCTCTCACACGGTTCGTGGCCCCATGGCGGGCTCCTCTCAAGGCCCCACTGGCGGGGTTCGCATGGCGCCACCGCACCCATGTTGGCACACCCATCACATGTTCCGTGGCCCCATTGGGAGCTCCACCGAAGACCCCCCCCCAGACGCTGCCACGTGGCGAGTGCAGTGGGATTGTTCAATCTGTTCGGTCCGCGCGGCATTGCCACGTGATGAGTTTCGTGTATTTCGGTTTCTTGTTAGCTCCCCATGTCGTTGCGACGTGGCAAGTGGAATGGGATAGTATTTCTGTTTACCTCTCAGGCCTTACCACGTAGCGTTGCCATGTGGCAAGGAAAGAGGAGTAGCATGTGTCGCCGGCCCGCTTCGTTGCTACGTGCCGAGTAGAGTGGAGTGCTTCTGCTTCGCCCCGCAGGCGCTGCCACGTGGTCAGTACAGTGGAGTAGTATGGGTTCCCCCCTCCGAGCGCTGCCACGTGGCAGGGAGAGTTGAGCAATATGTGTGTTCGCTCTCCCGGTGTTGCCACGTGGCGAGTAGAGCGAAAACACATGTGTTCCGCTTCGCAGGCGTTGCCACGTGGCGAGTCGTGGAGTGGAGCAGTTTGTGTTTCGCTCCCCAGTCGCTTCCACCTAGCAATTCGCGCGGAATCATATTTTGTCAGTTCCGCAGGCGTTGCCACTTCGCGAGGACAGTGAAGTAGCACATTCGTTCGCCCCCCAGGCGTTTGCCACGTGGCGAGTACAGTAAATAGTTTCAGTTTCCGCTCCGCAGGCATTGCCGCGTGCCGAGTAGAGGGACGAGGGAGGAGGGAGGAGGACAGAGGAACGAGGAGGGACGGGGGGGGGGAGTAGGGAGGAGGCAGGAGGGAGGAGGGCGGAGGGAGCAGGAGGAGGAGGAGGTGAGAGGAGGGAGGGAGGAGGGAGGAGGCAGGAGGGAGAAGAACGGAGAGGAGGCAAGGGGCAGGAGGAGGAGGGAGGAGGGAAGGGGAGGAGAGGAGAATAGAAGGCCTGGGAGGAAGAGCGAAGAGGAAGGAGGAGGAGGGAAGAGGAGGAGGTGTGAGGAACGGAAGGAGAACGAGGAGGACGGGGAGGAACTAGGAAAAGAGGTGGAGGACGAACGATGTCATAGCCACGTGGCGAGTGGAATGGGATAGTATTTCTGTTTACCTCTCAGGCCTTGCCACGTGTCGTTGCCATGTGGCGAGTAGAGTAGAGTAGCATCAGTCTCCTGCATGCTTCGTTGCCACGTGCACAGGCGCTGTCACTTTGCGAGCACAGTGGAGCACTATTTGTTCCCCCCTCCGAGCGCTGCCACGTAGCAAGGAGAGTGGAGCAGTATCTGTTCCGCTCCCCCGGCGTAGCCACGTGGCGTGCGCGAGCGGGCGGGCCGGCGGGCAGGCTGGCTGGCGGGCGGCGGCGGCGTAATCATCATCATCATCATCATCATCATCATCATCATCATCATCATCATCACCACCACCATCACCATCATCATCACCATCATCATCATCACCACCACCATCATCATCATCATCATCACCATCAGAAGCATCATCACCACCACCATTATTAGCAGCAGCATCGTCATCGTATTGTCGTTGTCGTTGTTGTCGTCGTCGTCATCGTCGCCCGTCGTCGTCATCGTCGCTGGTGCCCGCCTCCGCGGCGCTGCCACGTCGAAAGCAGCGCAGTTCTGCGGTTTGGCGACATCGCGCGCAAAGGTGTATTGTATCTTGTTCGCCGGCCTGTCGTTGCCCCGTTGCGAACGGAAAGGCGCCCCATGTGGTCCCGCCCCGCGGCGTTGCCACGTGGCGAACAGAATGGAATGTTCATTTTCGCCCCCGCAGACGCTGCCACGTGGCGAGTAGAGTGGGATTGTACAATCTGTTCGGTCCGCGCGGCATTGCCACATGATGAGAGGAGTGTATTGATACTTCTCGTTCGCTCCCCAAGTCGCCCGGATGAAGTCGCTCCAGAAAAACTCCTCTCGGAAGAAGTCGCCCAGAAGATTTTGCCGCGGCATTGCCACGTGATGGGTACAGCGGAAGCGTTTTTCTTGTTCGTTCCCCGTGTCTTTGCCACGTGGTGAGTGGAGTGTCGTTTGCCTGTCAGGTCTTGCCACGTGGCGTTGCCATGTGGCGAGTAAGAGTGGAGTAGCATGAGTTCCCTGCCTGCTTCGTCGCCACGTGTTCAGGCGCTGCCACGTGGCGAGCACAGTGGAGTACTACTTTCCGTTCCTCGAGCGCTGCCACGTGGCAAGGAGAGTGGAGCAGTACACGTTTCGCCCCCCCCGGCGTAGCCACGTAGCGTGCGCGAGCGGGCGCGCGCGCGCGCGGGCGGGCGGGCGGGCGGGCGGGCGGGCAGGCAGGCGGTGGCGGTGGCTGCGGCGGCGGCGTGGATGTCGTCGATGTGGTCGCTGTCATTGTCGTTGTCATTGCCGTTGTCATTGTAGTCGTCGTCGTCGTCGGCATCGTCGCCCGTCGTCGTCGTGGTCGTCGTCCGTTGTCGTCGTTCTCGTCGTTGTCTTTGTCGTCGTCATCGTCGTCGTCTGCGTCCGCTTTGGAGCCATGTGCCGAGAAGAGTCTGGTGTTCGCCTCCGCGGCGTTGCCACGTCGAATGCAGCAGAATTGCGCGGTTTGGCAACATCGCGAGCAAAAGTGTATTGTATCTTGTTCGTCGGCCTGTCGTTGCCCCGTTGCGAACGGAGTTGCGCTCCATGTGTTCCCGCCACTCGGCGTTGCCACATGGCGAATAGAATTCAATATTTATTTTCGACCCCCCCACACACCCCAGACGCTGCCACGTGGCGAGTAGAGTGGGATTGTCTGTGTTCGGTCCGCGAGGCATTGCTACGTGATGAGTTGAGTATATGTTTACTTCCTGTTCGCTCCCCATGTCGTTGCTACGTGGCGAGTTGAGTGGGATAGTAGTTTCGTGTACCGCTCAGGTCTTGCCACGTGGCGTTGCCATGTGGGGAGCAGAAACGAGTTGCATTTGTTGCCGCCCCGTTTCGTTGCCACGTGCCGAGTAGAGTGGAGTAATGTTGTATGGCTCCGCAGGCCTTGCCACGCGGCGAGTACAGTGGAGTGGTATGCGTTCCCCCTCGGAGCGCTGCTTCGTGGCAGGGAGAGTGGAGCAGTATTCGTTTCTCTCCCCCGATTTTGCCACGTGACGACCAGAGCGAAGAAATGTGTTCCGCCTCGCATGCGTTGCCACGTGTCGAATCGTAGCGTGGAGCACTTCGTGTTTCGCTCCCCAGTCGTTTCCACCTGGCAGTTCGCGCGGATTAGTATTTGTGTCAGTCCCGCAGGCGTTGCCACGTCGCGAGGAGAGTGGAGTAGCACATTTGTTCGCGAGCACAGTGGAATAAGTTCAGTTTTTGGCCAGCAGGCTTTGTCGCGTGCCAAGTGGAGGGACGAGGGAGGAGGGAAGGGGAGAGAGGAACGAGGAGGGACGGGGGGGACTAGGGCGGAGGCAGGAGGGAGGATGGCGGAGGGAACAAGAGGAGGAGGTCAGAGGAGGGAGGGAGGAGGGATAGAAGGAGAATAGGAGTCCTGGAAGGAAGAGCGAGGAAGTGGAGGAGTAGGATCGAGGAGGGGGCCAGAAAAAGTCGCATCGGCAAGACTCACCCTCGGGAAAACTCGTCCCGAAGAAATCGCCTGGAAGAGAGGGCCTGGAAGAAGGCGCCCCAGAGGAAGTCACCATCGGAAAAAATCGCCCGGAAGAACTCTTCGAAGGAAGTCGCGCAGAGGAAATCGCCCAGGAAGAAGTCATCATCGGAAGAATATGTTTGGAAGACATGTTCCGGAAGTAGTCGCCCGGAAGAAGTCGCTTCGGAAGACATTTTAGGACGAACTCGCCCAGAAGATACCCTCTGGAAGAAGTCGTCCAAAAGAAATCGTCTCGGAAGAAGTCGTCTGGAAGAAGTCGCCCGGAAGAAGTCGTTTCGGGAGACACCTTCAGACGACATCGCCCTGAAGATCCCCTCCGGAAGAAGTCGTCCAGAAGAAATCGTCTCCGAAGAAGCCGCCTGGAAGAAGGCGTCCAAAAGAGCTCGTCAGGAAGAAAACGTCCCGAATAAGTCGTTCGGAAGAAGTCGTCCGGAAGATGTCGTCGGGAAGAATTGTTTGCGGAAGAAACCTTGCTGGGAAGAGACCGTTCTAGGAAGAGACCGTCGCGGAGCAGATCGGGGGAGAAGGAGGAGGACGAGGAGGAGGACAAGGAATAGGAGGAACAGGTGGAGGATGAACGACGAGGCGTGGGCAGAATTTTTTGAACGAAGTCGTTCGAAAAAGGTCTTTCGGAAGAAATCGTCCAGAAGAAGTCGCAAGGAAGAAGTGGGTCAGAAGAAGCACTCCAGAAGAAGTCGTTGCGGGAGAAGTCGACCTCCGAAGAAATAATCCGGACGAAGTCATCCACAGGGGCGGTCCGGAATAAGTCATGAAAAAAGTCGTTCGGAAAAAGTCGGCGCGGAAGAAAAAGTTGTTTTTCAAAAAGGAGTCTTGGGTTTCGGCCTGCCTGGAGCCATTTTGGGGCTATCTTCGGAAGAGGACGAGGTCGCGGAGGAGGAGGAGGAGGACAATGCGGAGGACGAGGGGGAGGAGGAGGAAGAGGAGGAGGCAGAGGAAGCGAAGCAACAGCCTGGAAGAAATGGACCGGAAGAAGTCGTCCAGAAGATGTTCTTCGGAGAAGGCGGGGAGGAACGACGAGGCGAGAAATTCTATGAAGAAAAAGCTCGGATGAAATCGTTCGGAAGAAAGCATTCCGAAAAAGTCGTCCAGAAGAAAAACGTCCGGAAGAAATCGCCCAGAAGAAATCGTTTCGGAAGAAGTCGTTCGGAAGAAGTCGTCCAGAAAAAAATCGCCCGGAAGAAGTCGTTCGGAAGAAGTCGTCGGGAAGAAATATTTCCAGAGGAAGTCGTTCGGAAGGAGTCGTCCAGAAGAATTCGTCCGGAAGAAATGGTCCCGAAGAAATCGTCTGGAAGAAGTCGTTCGGAGTAGGTGGTGGGTTGATAAGGCGGAGGAGAATTTTTCGGAAGAAATCGTTCGGAAGAAGTCGTTCGGAAGAAGTCGTCCGGAAGAAGTCGTCCGGAAGAAACGGTTCGGAAGAAGTGGTCCAGAAGAAATCGTCCAGAAGAAGTGATCCGGAAAAAGTCGTTCGGAAGCAGTCGTTCGGAAGAAGTCGGCGCAGAAACAGTAGCATTTCCAGCATAGCGACGTGCGAAACTGTCACCACTTTCGAGGACTGCTGGTGGGTCCAGCGGAGTGAGGCACCGCGCAGATCTGAGCGAGGCCTTGTTGTCCTTTGGGGGCTGCGATCTGCGAAACTGTCGCCACTTTCGAGGGCTGCTTGGGGGGCCAGCACAGCGATCTGCGAAAGCATCACCATTTTCGAGGGCTGCTGGTGGGTCCTGCGGAGTGAGGCACCACGCAGATCTGAGCGAGACCTCGGCGTCCTTGGGGGGCTGCGATCTGCGAAACCGTCGCCACTTTCGAGGGCTGCTTGGGGGGCCAGCACAGCGATCTGAGTATCACCATTTTCGAGGGCTGCTGGTGGGTCCTGCGGAGTGAGGCACCGCGCAGATCTGAGCGAGATCTCGCCGTCTTTGGGGGGCTGTGATCTGTGAAACCGTCGCCACTTTCGAGGGCTGCTTGGGAGGCCAGCATAGCGATCTGCGAAAGTATCACCACTTTCGAGGGCTGCTGGTGGGTCCTGCGGAGTGAGGCACCGCGCAGATCTGAGCGAGACCTCGCCGTCCCTGGGGGGCTGTGATCTGCGAAACCGTCGCCACTTTCGAGGGCTGCTGGTGGGTCCAGCGGAGTGAGGCACCGCGCAAATTTGAGCGAGACCTCGTCGTCCTTGGGGAGCTTCGATTTGCGAAACCGTCGTTACTTTCGAAGGCTGGTGGCGGGTCCAGCGGAGTGAGGCGCCTTTCAGATCTGAGCGGGACCTCGCAATCCTTGGGGGGGTGCGAGCCTCACGAATGCCGCTCGCAGAAGTATATGCGCCCATGTCACGTCATCACCTCCGTATAACATCTCCCAAGCTACTCATGCCCCGCATTGCGCAGGAGTTGGGTACGTCGCCAGGGTATGTGTTCTGGCTATAGCGCCAGGTCCCTTCCCAACAGGTCCCCTGGCAGCGCTGGCCCTGCTGGGCCAGCAGGGCCAGAGCCCAGGAGGAAGAGGAAGAGGAAAGGAGCTGGGAGAGGAGGATGGAGGAGGAGAAGGAGAAGGGGAACGAGACGCAGGATAAGAAGGAGGAGGCGGAGGACAAGTAGGAGTAGGCCGACGATTGAAGAGGAGGGTTGAGGAGGAGGAGGAGGTGGAGGAGGATGACGACGACGACGAGGCCACCTTCCACCCGTCCCACCTCGGCGCGCCCGCCAGGTAGCCATCGAGCAGATTTTCTGGCCCGTGCGGGGCCACCACCATCGCATCGCGTGCCCAGTTTCAGGCCGCCTTGAGCGGCGCGTCTTCCCACAGCGTCCCTTCCTCCTTTATACCCCACAGGGGATCCTCCTCCATCGTCCTCCTCGTCCTCTCCCCTCCCCCCTCCCACCTCTCCCCCACGGTGTTTCGTTGTTCTCCTCCTATGTATTCCTCCTATTCCGTTGCTTCCTCCTCCTCCTCCTCCCCCTCCTCTTCTTCATCCTCCTACTCTTCATCCTCCTCCCCGTCCTCCTCCTCATCCTCCTCATCCTCCTCCTTCTCCTCCTCCTCCTTCACCTCCTCCACCTCAAACTCCTCTTCAACCCCGTGTCCCCCACGGGGAGTCTTCCTCCTCCTCCTCCTCCTCCTTCTCCTCCTCCTCCTGCTCCTCCACTGTTTCCTCTTCCTCCCCTTCGTCCTCATCCTCATCCTCCTCCTCCTCTTCTTCCTCCTTCTCCTACTCCTCTTCCTCCTCCTCCTCCTCCTCCTCCTCCTCTTCCTCCTCCTCCTCATCCTTCTCCTCCTCGTCCTCCTCCTCCTCCTCCTCCTCCTCCTCTCCTCCTCCTCCTCCTCCCTCCTCCTCCTCCTCCTCCTCCTCCTCCTCCCTCCTCCTCCTCATCCTCCTCCTCCTCTCCCCCTCCTCCTCCTCTCTCTCCTCCTCCTCTTCCTCGTCCTCATCTTCCTCATCCTCCTCCTCCTCCTCCTCCTCCTTCTGAGGCGTTGCCCCCCCCCCCCCAGACACTCCAACATCCTCCTCCTCCGAGTCTCCTCCTCCTGCCTCCTCCTCCTCCTCCTCCTCCTCCTCCTCCTCCTCCTCCTCCCTCCTCCCCCTCCTCCTCCTCGTCCTCCTCCTCATCATCCTCATCCTCTCCTCCTGCTCTTTTCCCCTCCCTCCTCCTCCTCCTCCTCCACCTCCTCCACCTGCTCCTGCTTCTCTCCTCCTCCTCCTCCTCCTCTCTCATCATCCATCATCATCATCATCATCATCATCATCATCATCATCATCCTCATCATCTCATCATCCTCATCATCATCCTCATCCTCCCTCTTCCTCCTCCTCGTCCTCCTCCTCATCCTCATCCTCATCCTCATCCTCCACCTCCCCCCCCTCCCCCTCCCCCCCTCCCCCCTCCCTCCTCCTCTCTCCTCCTCCTCCTCCTCCTCCTCCTCCTCCTCCTCCTCCTCCTCCTCCTCCTCCTCTTCCTACTCCTCCTCTCCTCCTCCTCCTCCTCCTCCTCCTCCTCCTCCTCCTCCTCTCCTCTCCTCTCCTCCTCCTCCTCCTCCTCCTCCTCCTCCTCCTCCTCCTCCTCCTCCTCCTCATCATCATCATCATCATCATCATCATCATCATCATCATCCGTAGCCATTTTGGCTCAAGCCATTTTGGCTCAAGCCGACGGGGAGCTCGAGCTGCTTTGGGAGGCACAGGGCCTTCCCGACCGATTTCGCCGACTCCCGACCAGTGGCCCTTCAGTGGGTGGGAGTCATCTCTCTCGCATCCAGGTTGCACCTGTTTGCACCTTTCAATTCCCAACTCTCGATTGGAACCATGGGCTCGCCTGCCGCGAGCGGTGATGCTCTAGCTCAGATCATGGCCCGTTTCAACGCCGTGGATCAGGGACTCGCAGATTGCAAGAAGCTTGGCGAAAGAGTCCAAGCCAACGAGGCCAAGATGGCCCTATTCGAGGAGAGCACCAACAAAAGCTTCGCCGAACTCCGCTCCAAGCTAGACGCCATGAACTCTGGCATCTCCACGGACAAGGCCGACGTCCTCATCAAGCTGCAGGAGCAGGTCACCACGCTGAGCTCGCAGGTCTCGACAATTTCGCGGCCTCCATCGCTTACTTCTACAACTTCGTCTGGCTCCCAAGTGCGACGTCCTCGCGCTGCCGCAGCCGGACCATATGACGAAAGCAACCCGCGCCGCCTCTGGGTCAGAGGCTTCCCGCGCAAGCTGATGCAGACGCAGTTTGAGGCGCACTACTCGGTCCTCAGGTCCAATCTTCCATCTGAGCTGGCATCCAAGGTGACGCCGAAATTCCAGAACTTCAAGTACTCGTACGCAATCGACTTCGAGAGCAAGGCCCAAGCCGACAGCTGCTGGGGCCACTTCAAGGGCATCACGATGAGGTGGATCGACCCGCGCACCTCGCTGACCCACGACCTTCGGCTCGGCAAGGACCAGCCATTGCCCGTGCGGCACAAAGCCTACGCGCTGGGACTCGCCTACAACATCATCCAGACTGAGATGAAGAGCAAGGGGTTGTGGAACGCAGCCGCCATGAAACTCGGCACCAACCCATTCCAGGGCATCCTCTACTTGATGGAGAACGGCGACCCATTCGAGATGGTCAAACTGAAGGAGGTGATCGGCAACGGTGACGGACGCTTCGAGATCGACGTCGACGCTGAGAGCTTCAAGCACTTCCGTCTGGAGGAATCGTTCACGAACGGGCTCTCGGACCGTGTCCAGGCGCTGCTGGCTGAGTAGGAAATTCCTGAGCAGATATCCTGTGCCACTCTCGCACCGCCCCTCTCGCGTCGCCGTCTGGAGGACGGCTCTTGTTCGCCGAGCTTTGCAGATCGTGCGCGCGGCGAAGCCTCGCAGGCTATGGGTGCCCACACACAAGATCCGCTGGATGGCAGATCTCCTCCTCCCTTGCCCCCTCCTCCATTTGGTGCTGAAGAGAGCGCAGCTTTCATAATTCGCAACAAGTTAAGTATCGTTTCATCTAATTCGGCCACTCTGTTTGGTAGCGCGCGCGGCTCACATGCACGGCAAAGCAAGAAACTAGCAAAGATAACACAGCTTATCAACAAGTATGACATTGTCCTGTGTCAGGAAACTCACGGTTCTGAAGGCGACTTAAGCTCTCTAGAGCGCGACTTCCCATCTCACGTCCACTTCGGGTCCTTCTGCTCTATCTCGTCTAGTGGTGGCTGCACTATTTCAATACGTAAGTCTGTGATGAACTGGTTTGAAGGCCAGCCTGAGATCACCCATATCAGTGGAGGGCGATGCTTCTCCGCACGGGTGACGGGTGCGAAAGGCACGATGTTGATCATGAACATACACATCGAGCCCCTCCTCCCTCATCAAGCAAAATATGATCTCATGTCGCGTGCAGCTCGAAGTATACCTAGCAGCAACACGCGCCTCTCCTTCTCGGCTGGAGATTTCAACTTGTCGAAGAGGATGATGTGCGCATCCCCCTCGACGGCAGCGAGCCCACGGTAGGGAGCACCACTCTGGCCAGGCACTTCGGCGCCGTCTTCCCGTCCTTCTGCGAGATTGCGCAGACGGACTGCACCCACAGGACTCAAGTGCGCAACGTGGTCACCTCGGTCGCTCGGCTCGACAGGATCTACACGAATGCCCCCACCGGTGAAATATTAGACTGGCACCCCAAATCTGGAACTATTGGTCTCGCACACAACATCGATGAGGTGTCCGATCACATTCCTGTGTTTCTGCTGCTGTCTCCTGGGTCCTCGAAGAGCCAGAGCATCCCTAGGTGGGTCTCTGAGCATCCCGAGTTCGGTCAGTTGATTGAATCCCTCATCGAAGAGGTAGGCCTCGACGGCTCCCCCTTTCAGCAGCTGCGCCTGCTGAAGGACATCTTTTTCGCCGCTAAGGAGGAGCTGACACATCGGATGTTCAAGGGCGGGGTCCTGACCGACAAGCAAAAGATCGCTGTGCGTTTAAAAGCCATGCGGGCCCTTCGGGCTCACTCGCCTGGTTCGTCCTGGAGCCAATCCTCTTCCTGGGTCAAAAAGTGCATGAAAGCTTATCCCGAGTTGGCTAGGTTTATTGATTCTGACAGCTGCAGTTACTACGACTATAACGCGTTCCATGGTCATTTGAATGAGCTCAGCAGCGCGGTCATCCTGGAGGATCTCGCGCAGCTGCCTAGCGCTGAGCACGGTTTACAGGAAGTCGAGCAGCAGCGAACTCGACTTCACCAGCGTCTGAAATCTTGGTCGCCGAAGCGGCGGCGTCTCAACTTGAGCGGCATTTCTGCGCCTGACGGCTCCCCTCTTGGCTCTCTGGAGGAAAGTGCCCAAGCGCTGGCGACACATTGGGGCGAGGTACATTCTCAGGGACCTGGGCGTCACCCGAAATTTCTGGAAATCCTGTGCGAGCTTTCTGAAGATATTCCTCGGGCTGCTCCTGGTATTGAGTGGGAAATCGACTTCGGGACCTTCCAAGGGATCGTCGTTAGTCGCCGCGAATCAGCTTGTGGTCCTGATGGAATTCCATATTCGTGTTGGAGACACGCAGGAGAGCGCGCTCACCGAGTGATATTTGAAGCATACCAAGCATTATGCGCAGGAGCCAGCTTGCCTTCGGGGTTTAATCACGGGCAAACGGTGTTTCTTCCCAAAGATGTTCTTCCAAACGATCATGAGTCTATAGTCCGTCCATCTAGCCAAGTTCGGCCGATCACACTTAGCAACACCGACAACAAGCTCTTGGCTAGTGCGATCTGTGTTCCCATGGGACAGCAGGCAGTATTTTCAACCGACCCGATGCAAAAAGGCTTCGTCAAAGGCAGATACCTGATCGACAATATCCTCGATATTGAAGGCAAGTTTCTAGAATACGCTTGTTATAACGACTGCCCTTTCGCCGGCCTGTTCTTGCTGGACCTGAAAGCGGCGTTTCCGTCGCTGTCCCACAGGTGGATTCAGCACGTGCTGCAACGCATGGGCATCCCCGATTTTATCCTTCACGCAGTTGACCAGCTGCATTCCGACCTCTACTCCTTCATCATTTTTGCTGGAAAAAGGTTCCCTGGGTACCGTATCACCCGCGGCATAAAACAGGGGCGCCCTCTTTCGGGCGCCCTCTTCGCCCTGGCCTTCGACCCCGTGTTACGGAAGCTGGAAAGGATTTTAACACGTTTACCGACACCTACCTCCCCGTTCGCTTTCGCTGACGACGTTGGCGCTGCGATGGCTGACTTGAGGCAGTCCTTGCCCGCGACGATGAAGCACTTTCTCAGGAGCTCGATCGCGACAGGTCTTCTCCCGAATTTGAAGAAGTGCGTGATTGTCCTTGCCGTGGAGTTCGACAGAACCGAGCTAAATAAAGAGTTCAAAAAGTGGGGGATCAACATAAAGCCCTTCCAGGTCGGCACCCACGGGAAATATCTTGGGGTAATGATCGGCCCGACTGGGCCTGTTGCTTCGTGGCATCCTGTTCTGGTCAAATTTCTTTCCAGGATCGGGCATATTAAGACGCTGAAGCTCGGTTTAGTTCAGAACATCTACGCCTGCAACTCGCTAGCTTTCTCGATCTTGACGTACCTGATGCAGGTACTACCGGTTAGGCCCGAAGTGATCCGAGCCGAAACGAACGCTCTTCAAAGGCTGACCATGGGTCCGAGGTACGCCATCCCTTCCCTGGCCCTCAAGAACTCCCTGGACTTTGGGTTCCCTGTCGAGCCCCGCAACCTCCAGGCCACGAACAAGGCCGCGATGTTTCGGATCGCCATCCAGAGTTCAGCCTTCGCGAGAGTGAAGGAGCGTCTGCATTTTCTTGAGCACGAAGATGTCGAACGGCTGGCTGTTGTTCGGCATAAATCTTGGCTTGCTGAGTCTATGTGCGGCTCCCTGATTAAGAACTGGAACGAGCTCACGACGATTTGCCCGACGATCAACGAGTATACGCACGACATACAGCGAAAAGTCACCATTGCCGTTGCCAAAAATCAGGGACGCCCCTCGATGCCAGTCCTGCTCTTCCCAAGGATTCGGAAGTTCTGGAGTGAGGCCCCCGTAAGCCACGCCAATTTTATTTTTCGAGCCATTTTCCTCGCCGCTACCGAACAAGCCCCCTTCGTTGCCTCCTCTCTCCTCAAATCCGTTTGTAACGCGTGGCCCACGTCGGCCAGATTTCGTTCAGGGAACCGTTGTTGCGTCATGGGTTGCGGTGCCGCAGACTCCGACCACATAACGCATTACTTTCAATGTCATGTGCTGCTGCCACTGCTTCCTAGTATCATCCCGTCGCTGCCGCCTGATTTTCTCGAGCGGAATGCTCTCGATCGATTGCTGTTGAGACCTCTTATGCCGTCCAGCCGAGCCTTGCATGGTACCATTCTAATGCACGATCTTTTACTCACAACTTATAACGCCATCCGTTCACAGTCATCTCAGGCAGGCCCTGTTAGGGTGGAGGCCTTGATGCGGGCGAGGGCCCGCGCAGTAGCCAAGCGCAAGAGGGCCATTCGCGAGCTGCTGATCCAAGGCACCTAGCCCCCTATGGAGCCTGACATCATCATCATCATCATCATCATCATAAGCATCATCATAAGCATCATCATGATCATTACCATCATCAGCATCATCATCACCCTCCTCGTCAGCATCATCAACATAGTCAGAATCAGCATCATCATCATCGTCATCATCATCAACAGCAGCATTATCATCCGCATCCGCATCAGCAGTAGCATCATCAATAGCATCATCGTTATCCAATGCATCAGCACCATCGTCATCATCATCATCATCATCCCCTTCATCATCAACAACATTATAAGCACAATCACAAGCATCATCATCATCATCATCAGCATCAGCAGCAGCATCATCATCATCATCATCATCCGCAGCACCGGCAGCATCCTCATCGTTTGTTCCTCCTCATCCGTCTCCTCATCCTGCTCCTCCTCCTCCTCCTCCTCATCATCATCATCATCATCACCATCATCAGCATCATCATCATCATCATCATCATCATCATCCTTCTCGTCCTCCTCCTGCTTCTCCTCCTCCTCCTCCTCCTCCTCCTTCTATTCCTCTTCCTCTTTCTTTCCTTCAGCATCCACCATAGCGGAAATGAAAACGGCCATATTTGACCTCAAACGCGGCTGGGCTTCAGTCGTCAAGAGAATGCAGACACGTTGGAGAGTGGTGGCGACATCACTGCAATACGGGGCCTCTTTTGCGATAGCGCGCAGGCGCGC
Organism: Prorocentrum cordatum; assembly: GCA_963575745.1. Lineage (NCBI taxonomy): Eukaryota > Dinophyceae > Prorocentrales > Prorocentraceae > Prorocentrum > Prorocentrum cordatum. The sequence goes on from CAUYUJ010014407.1 coordinate 317,020, forward strand.
TGGAGTTGCTCTTGGCGCAGATGGGCGCGATTCGGCGCCTCCTCTGACACCCCCGCGGACCCCGAGGCCTCCGAGGAGGCCACAATGTCCCAGCAGGTGGGCACGGAGAAGACAGAGCTCGAGCGCCCGAGGCCAGTCCTAACGCCCAAGTCCAGAGCGGGCGACCCGTTGCACGCGCGGCGCCGTTGCCCTCTCGAGCGTGCGGGGGGCCGCCCCCGATGCCGGCCGCGAGCCCCGCCGCGGCCTCCTCGGGGCCCGGGGGGATCGCGGAAGGAGGAGGAGGAGGAGGAGGAGGAGGAGGAGGAGGAGGAGGAGGAAGAGGGGATGGCAGCGAGCTTTCCAGGCGCAGGCGGCGCCAGCAGGGCTTCCCGCGGGGGAGGCCAGCCCTGCCAGCGGCCAGCGCGGCGGGCGCCGGCTGCGGGTCGGGCGCCCGCTGCGGGGGGCCAAACCCAGGGCAGCGGAGCTCTGCGGGAGTCTGCCGCCTCCGCGGCGGCAAGGGTCGGCAGCGAGCTGTGGACATGCTGCACGTCAGAGGAGCAACAGGTCGTGATGGCCGAGATGGCCCGCCAAGGGCAAGCGCTGGACGCGACCCCCAGGTACCCTGCGCTGCGGTGGGGCAAGGAGGGAAGTCTGCGCGCCTACGCCTGCTCCAGAGTGAGAATGATACGTGCCGAGATTTTCCAGGTTTCCAGGACTTCCCACATGTACGAGAGCGTTCCACACGGGCTGCAAACACGAAGGTCACGAGGGCCGCTGGATGCTGTCTGTGAACCCTGGAACGTACGCGTCCTGAGCCGATCTCCTCATTTCGTCATCCTCGCCCCATCTCGACGCAGGGGCTGCCGGCGCGGTCCGCTGTGGCCACGCCGTGGAGCCCGAGGCTCCCGATCGACAGCGTGCACGGCGTGCTTGCGGAGCTGGCGGCCATAGAGTCTGAGCTCCAGGGGCGAGTTTGCACGGCAACGGATTGCTCGAAGAAGAAAAGGCGGCATGATTATTCGTTGTCGGAGCTCTTCGCGGATTTTTTGGATCGGCGCTGCGACCCCCTTGCGGCGCCAGCGCCGCCCCTGACGCGCTCCGCGCGCCAGGGATGGGGGTCCACCGCAGATCCAAGAATGCCGCGCGGTTCTCCAAAAGTTTATGTTTATGCCGGTTGTTGTTCTTTTGTTTACGGCCGCGGATTGCAGGAGAGGGCGCTGCGCGGAGTCCCTCGTCGTGTGGCGCTGTCGTGGACGAGCTTGCCAGCGCCGAGGCCACGGCCCGGCGACCTCGCGGCGCTTGCGGAGGGAGCCTGCAGGCAGCTAAGCGACATCTCCTGTCGTGTGAGCACATTGTTACCGGACAACCGGTGCGCCGTCAGAGACGGCGGCGAGCCTGCGGAGAGCTCGCGAGATGAGCGATCTTCCCAATACTACACTGCTGCTTTCTGCTCCTGGTCTGATCTTCCTCAGCCTTCTCTCCCACCTCCACCTCCTCTCTTCCTCCTCTTATTACGATGCTTTTCCACCTCCTCGACCTCCTCACCCTCCTTAGCTTCCTTCTTCTCTTCTTCGCCTTTCTGGCCACCTCCTCAGCCTCCTCACTGTTCCCTTCCTCTCCCTCCTCATTCTCTCCTTTATCCTCCTCAGCGAGGGCGGTTCTCGTCCTCCTGGGCCTCTTTGCCTGCTCTCCCTCGGCGTCCGTGCGGCGATGTCCCTGATGCAGGATGCATTGCCGGGCGCTGGCCATGTAGTGGATCCGCTGTTTGAACTCCTCCACCTCCCTCTTGCTGCGGAGCAGCCTGGTTGGCCAGACCGGCCACTCCGGGTTCGGCGGGATCGCCACGTACCTCCTCCAGTGCGCAAACCTCGGGCATCTCCAGAAGGTGTGCGCTGCATCGTCGTCCTCGTCCAAGTCGCAGCCGAAGCACTTGGGTATCGGAAGCCCCTTGACCTTAGCCAGTCTCGCATTGCTGAAGAACGCGCCCGTGAGGATCGCGATCTCGTGGTCTGACGCTTTCGTCAGCTCCAGCGCCGCACGGATAGCCCGTGGGCAATAGGGCGCCTGCGCGTGCCGTCCGGCAGCGCTGTCCCGCCGCGTGCGGCTGCCCAGGAATGTTGCCCACAGCCTCTTTCGCCATACCTCACGAATGAGGTGGTCCCTGGCGTCTTTGGGGCTGGTCAGGGAGATCTCGGCCCCATCTGCCTCTGGAGGCGCGTTCCAGATCACATGGTCCTGGTCGTCCAACGTCATGAGAAATCCTAGCTTTCCCATCGCCGCATCCACGGCCTGCATGACCCCGGCGGTCCTCTTGTCCTTCATCCAGAACTGCTTGAAAGCGTCCTCGACGTACGCGGCTCCGCGTCGCCGGATTCTCGCGTCCATCAGCGTCCAGATTCTGTCCAGCAAGCGCAGCGAAAAGTCGGCAGTGTGGCCAACCAGGAGGAGCTGCTGCAGCGGCCTGGCCCCGGATCGCCACTGCTCACCTCTCACGGCCCTCGACAACATAGTGTCCAATCATTGTCTCTGCTTCTGGGTCGGGCTCCTGAGGACCAAGGGCCACGTGACCACTGCGAGCACACATGCCCCCGCCAGTTGTCGGCGCTGGTGCGGCTGAAGCGACAACCTGATGATCCTCTTCGCCTTCCTCGTGCCTTCCTCAATCTTTGTCTGCTCGCGCACTGTCAGCCCTGCACTGACGCCGATCAAGATCTCCACACCCAGCAGCCTCACTTGGTCTATCCTGCGCCCAGGCGGGGGATGTCCTCCTCGTCCTTCCTTCTTCCGCCCTCCTCCTCCTCCTCTTCTGCCTTTGCCTCGTCCTCTGCCTCCTCTGCCCTTTCCTCCAACAGCTCTGTCCTCTTCACCCTCTGCCTCGTCTCCCTGCTTTGCTGCCTCCTGATCCTCCTGCCTTTCCTCTCGCCTCGTCATGTCCCAGATGGCGCCCTGAACCATGCAGAAGGACTGCGTCTTGCCGCGGTGCGTCCTCATGCTCGTGCAGGCCTCCAGCGCCGCCCAGGCCTCCTCAATTCTGTCGATCTGGTGCTCTGTCATGCCGACGGCCGCGCGATCATCAGCATAGACCGACAAAATCGCGTCTGGTGC
>CAUYUJ010014407.1:325103-352603 GCA_963575745.1 Prorocentrum cordatum
CGTGTCGTGCCGCCTGTTCTGGCGAATGGTCAGTAAGGGACACAAGTCATGTTGTGCGGGGACTGCGGAGTGCACTCTTCCCAGAGGCTGGGGGCCTCTGTTAAACGGCCTCCGCAAAGGTTATCTCGGCAAGGGTCCGAAGGTGCCCTTGGACAGAGGAAACAGCGTCAGCACCTCAGGACAAGGATGTTACTATGCTTTCTTTCTTGGGAAATCTGAGAGACGGGCCTGTGAGGCCCTCGCTGTGACCCCTGCCTAGATCAGAACGCTGGCGGCTGACTAGCTGGCCCCTCTACGCCATGTATATGAGTACCCAACTTTCCGAGGAGGAGGACGACGACGACGACGATGACGACGCCGACGACAGCAACGAAGAAGAGAAAGAAAAGGACGAGAAGGCAAGTAATGGTCCTGGGAAGGAGCGTAAGGAGATGGAGGAGGAGAAGAGATATACATACAATCCGCGCCCTTCGAGGCCCTAGCTCTTCCGAGGGTGGCCGTTCAGCTGCCGCGCTTGCGGGCCACGCGGCGGCCGAAAAACTTCGGCGTGTTGCCTTCCAGAGTGCCCTGCGTTCGCGTGGATGTTTACCCTTCTGTTTAATGGCCCCCGTCTGCCGCGCAGTTGGGTTCCTGTCGGGAAGGAGGAGGGGAAGGAGGAAGAAATGAGGAAGGAGGAAGAGGAGAAGGAGGAAGATGGCTGAATGGCCCAGACATGCGAGTGCATCGCCGTATTGTTGATGCTGTTCGCCTTGATTCTTCCGTTCAGTCAGATTTGGTTGTCCGAACTGAAAACGAAATCGGTATCCCATCAGTTGATTGCAACATCGTTCAACGCAGGCCGAAATATTGTGCCAGTTCCGACGCGGGCCCCTGAATATTCATACTGTTCCTCCAGGATGACCAGGGGCGCCCCGGGCTGCCGTGGGCGATGTTGGTCGTTGTTGACGTGGATCTTCCCTACAACACTGTCCCTGCCGTTAGCGACGTGCTCCCATCTCCTCCCTTAGGCAGTGAGGCGCGGCATGAGTTGACAACGCACCGCCCAGACCCATGGAGGGAACTAGTCAAGCAGCTGTGTTTCGTCAAACCCGTGCGTGACACGCGTCGGCATGTGAACGCGGGGCCTGTGAAAGTGGGCAACTTTGCTTGCCATGAGTGCCATGGTCGCGCCTCTGGCACGTCCCGGCCGCACTTCAACCACATGAGCTCCAAGCACGTCGCACGGAACCCGATGCGGCTGCTCGCACGTGCCGACGCGATCTGTCGAGAACCGGCACAGGGCCGACCCGGTGCAAAGATTGGTGTTTTGTCAATTGCCATCCCATGACGCAGGAAGAAATGCATGCGTTAGACGCATTAGATTCTCGTGACAAGGCGGCTCGCGCATAAGTCCAGACAGGAGCACCCAAGAAGCAAGGCTCCAGCTGTCAGGCCTGATGGCCTGCGAGTGGGACGGGTGTTTTTGCAATATCATTGTCTTCCTTGGGTTTGCGTCGTTCGCAACATACCGCCAGCAGAAAGGATGAAGATGAAGGAGGAAGGAGGAAGGACGGGAGGGAGGTGGGCAGGATGTTCAGGTATCCTGACCCCACCTCCTCGCACGCACTCCTCCAGCTCCCACTCCTGCCCTTCCCCGTTTCCTTTCCCGCTGTTTTTCCCCTGCCGCCCGCTGTCGATTCTCATGCTGTCTCCTCGCTTGCGTGGACGCGCTGCGGAGCACTCGGTACAGCACCCGCTCGCTCGTTCGGCCAAGGGCGAGGGTTGCGTGCTCGCGTCCTCACACTGCAGCGGGAAACGACGTGCCGCAAAAAGGTGAAGCCGGAAGCTCTGGCAACTGTTTGTTTCACGACGCCGCGATTAGTCCACAATTTCGGAGAAGGTGGCACTAGGCACTTTCTTTACCAGACACTGCGCTGAGATAACTGCGCCCTCACGCGGCGCCCTCATGCGTAGGGCCTCTGATTTCTATTCGTTCGATTGTTTCACCTCTTCCCTCGACTACACTGTTCGTCCGCCTCCACCTCTTGTTCCTCCTCCTCGTCCTCCTCCTCTTAATACCCGTCTTGCGTTTCACCCTCATCATTCATGAGCCCTCCTGCACCCAAGCGAGCGTCGCAACTGCGTTTTTTCAGAAGGGCGCGCGCTCCTGCCAGTCACTCTGGCGAGGAGCTTATTCCCACACTTTCACGTCGATTCCATCATGGCGCCTGATCCCTCGTCGGACTGGAGGCCGTGGTGGGCAAAGCAGCAGCAACAGTAGGCAAGCCAACGTTACGGTGGAGGCACATGGACATGCCTCCATTGTGGTTGCAACAAGAGTAAAGCAGGATGACAGCAATGCAAAAATCGTTGGCTGTCTTGGTCGCTCTCCACCTTCGGCACGGTTTGATCACCTTCTGGAGTGTGGTCACAGCCCCTTGCACAGTGGAGTTCTCCGTTTACTGGCGACCGTGATGTTTTATGTGTTCGTCGAGGCCCCCTTCTTCCCGCCAGTTCCGTCGGAGCTGTTGGCGTTGGGGTGGAGGTTCGGGATCTGGATCAGCCTGCGCGCCCACTGGCATTCTCGGTGAGATTGCATCGTTCAAGAGTGTGGTCGGGTCGTTGTTGGCTGTCGGCGACGCAGATGCAGCTACCAGATACAGGCAGAAATAGAGGCCCGAAGAACAGAAGTGCGCGCCCGCCCGCCAGGCACCTTTTCTCGAATAAAGGGTCGAGCGGGCCTGCCGCGACGTGCGGATGCATCTCGAGGCGAAGCTGTCGAAGTCCACGTCCCTGCTGGAGGCCACCCAGAAGACCCCTTGAGGATCAAGGAGGACGTGCGCAGGCCCTGTATGATGAGTTGGCTGTGGCAGGACGAGAGCAGGACGAGAGCACCAGGGGGGTTCACCTCCAGTGATCGGACCTCAGCCTCAACCTTCGGCAGGACGCCCAGTGTCAGGCAAGGATCTCCCCATCACCTTCGATTCGCTGGTGGAGGACACCAGCGTTTTCGACCTTTCCGAGACAGACCCTCCTTCAGGGCCAGCTTCGGGAGGCGGCGCAGTCGTTGTTCGAGGTTGCCATCAGGGCTGGCCTGAAGGCCCAGTTCGACCACCTCTTTGCGAAGAAGCGCAGGATGGACCCAGCTTCGGACCCAGCTCCTGCAGATGGCGGTGATGCCGCTCAACCCCCTGCAGGCGTTGTCACACAAGAGGTATCGACTGGTCCTTCTCGGGGAACGGGATCGGGTGCGGCTTCAGGCTCGGCAGCATCGTCGGCTCCTGGGGCTTCTGAGGCCAGCGCACGCGCTGCGGCCGCTCTGCGGGCAACAGGCGCGGAGCCTGCGGCGGGAAGCCCAGCAGGAGCTGACAAGTGTGAGCCTGAGGTTTAGAGAACGATGCAGCACTTTCTCTTCCACCAGCTGGGCCACCGCCCTGTGCAGTCGCGCTAAAGCTTCTCCACGGCCAACTTGGCATCTGATTGTTTCGTGTTTTTTCCTTCGGGAGCTCCTGGGGGCCTGCAGCAGGTCTGCGAGGAAAGTCAGATTACCGCGGTCCTTCGGCGGGACGGAATTGGCGGTCGCGCGGCGGGCGTTCATTCGAGCAGCCAGACCCACCCCGGCGCGAATTTCCCACCCTCAACCCAGAGGTCGGGTTAACGGAGTTGTCTCGGTCGCCAGCGGATGCCCCCCCCGAGCGAGGCGCAATCGGCATGGTGGCTCCGCCGCCAGCGCGAGGACTCCGCCCCGGGCAGGCCATGTCCGCGCGCACGCAGTGAATTGTTTGCACCTTCGGCCTTCGCCCTCCAGGCTCGGGAGAAGAAGTGGCCGGGGCTCGGGCCGCGGCGGAAGTTGTCGAGTTGCCTGGCACGCCCCCGTTTGCTGACACCTCGGCCTACTTCTACGACGGAGAGTACCTATCGGGCCGCAATCCCCCCCTCTCCCACTGCGCCTTTGTCGGGCGGGGGCTCTTGGAATGCAGTTTTCTGCTTGGGGAGATATCAAAATGGGCCCTGAGTTGGCCTGCAGCTCGAGCGCGCTGGAACGTCCCCGAAGCAACGTCAAGGCTCTGGCCACCAGAGAACACACGTGCCGCTCCACGGGGCGGGCCCTTCGTCAGCTCGATCAGTTTCTCGGAAGCTCGGAGATGGACAAAGAGTTGCGGGCGCGGAGCCGGTGAGGAACGGCAATATCACTCCTCGCTGCCATGCGCAGATTACCGTGAAACCCCAAGTTAAATGTCTGGCCTCGCGGCAGCCTCCGCCGCCCGCTGTCATCGCTTCTCCTCCCGCCCCGGTTGCGCCCCCTGCCCCCATTGGCCAGGCATCTCCTTCAGGTGATGGGCGGGGGGGTTGGGCGCGGCCCGCAAGAGGGGGATTTCTCGGAGGCCCCATGAAGGCGCGGACAAATTTTACAAAGTTTGGGCCAACGCTGCGGAGGCTGAGCTCTCGGCTGCCAATGGCGCCACGCTTCCGCTCGACGGAGGTTTCAACTTGTCATTGGAAACCCTTCCTGCCCAAGGCTCAGGCCGCGAGCACTTCTCAGCAGCCGCCGGGCCAGTGGCACGCTTTTCGGAGACTGCCTGGGCCATTGAGAAGCTGGCAACGAGACGGGCATCAGGATCGTTTCACGCCGTGCCCAGGTGGTGGTCTCTGGCCAAGATGACTCGAGGCCTTTTTTGGACGGGCTGGACGCCTTCCTCCTCGACCTGCCCATGTACGAGGAAGTTGAAAGGACTTTTTGGGGGCGTTTGCTCGACGAATTCCAGCGCGCGCTCTGTTCCTCGGAGGCCGGGGCTTGCAGGCAGGCCATTGGGGAGTTCAAGGACTCGTCGATGCATCTCTCGGATCGCGGGGCTCGGCGGGTGCATCTCGTCGCGAAAAGGAGCCACCAGGTGGCAACCATCAACCGTTCTCTCGCTCTCTCTCTCTCTCTCTCTCTCGGGAATGCGACCTGCGACCCGTCGTCCCTTTTGGGGGCTAAGTGTCGTGGATTATGTGATTCGCGGGGCAACGGCAGCGCGTCTTGTTGGCTTGAATTCGGCGAGATCGCCGATGAGCCGCCTCCCATTCCGTTGGGTGCCTTGCGAGATTTCAACAAAGACGTTAAAGAGAAAATTTCGGTTGCGCTGGCTGGGTTCCAAATGCGCCACTTGTTGAGTGATCACATGTGGAAGGTCTTAAGGATTCTCTACATCATGGAACACACGGCGTTGGTTGTCGTTCAAATTCCGGTGGCCCTCGTGTCCTTGATCCCCAAAGCGTCCACGGGGTTGAGACCCATCGCCATCTTTGCGCGAGTCATAGAGCCGAGCCCTTCGAGGGGGCCCAGGATGGAGTTAGGCGCGAATCCGTCAAGGCGGAGGCCAGTGTGAACGATTCTGGGGAGGCTGCCACAATCCTCCCTAGATGTATACAAGCATCATGAAACGATTGGTTCGACGGCGCTTCTTTTCGGGTTAAACTGAACGCATTTCTCGCTGGCACCGCCGGACTCACCATCAGCCTGTATCTCCAGTCCCGTTGGTTCCGGCTCGCTGGCTTTACTTACTCAAGGCCTTTTGGGGGTTTTCTGCGGGATCGTGGCGGGTTACAGTTTTGCCTCCAGTTTGATTCGCGCGCATGCGTTGAGTGCCCTCGATGGTCTGCATTTTCCTCGTAAGGTGCACTTTAGGCTGCACATCGATGACAGCGGACTGAGGTCGACGGGTAGCCGCCAGCATACGTTGCACCACCTGCCCCAGGCTTGCTCCGACCTTATCCACGGTTTAGAAGCAGGGCGGGGGCTAAGATGTCCGACGAACCAGGGGAGAGCTCTCTCGTCTGTTCTTCGCTGGAGCTGGGCAGAGCGCGGGTCAGGCGCTTAGGCGATGCAACGGTGCCTTTAGACTCTAGCGTTGGCAACTTCGACGTCGACGACGGGGCAGGCACGGATCGGCGCAGGGCTGGGCGCTACTCGAAGGCCAGGACCCAACGGAGGAAGGCCGCCGAGTTTCGTGTTCGTTCGGACAGAATTCTTTCCACCAGTGGAGTGGAGGTAGAGTGGCTAAGGAGGTGCTCGCGACGGGGGCGATGGCCTCGAATTTGTTTGTGGCGGATGCTCGCGGTGCCACGGACTTCGGGCTTTCCGAATACGTTCGCCAGCCTGAAGTTTTCGGCTAGAGGCCGCAGCTAAACGGGCCATCCTGCGTTGGTCTAAGGAAGTCCGGGGCTCGCATTTGGGTGTACATGGGGAGGCCACCCCGCCACCTGAGCTTAGGGCGGCGTGGGAAGTGGGCTTCAAGGGTAAACCCCCGCTGAAGCGAAGTGTCATGGGCCCGATGTCTGCCCTTCGGAAGTCCTGCGGGGGGATATCCTCGAGCATGCCGTCGCTTACCATTTTGCGAACTGATCAAAGTCACGACATCAAGCTGACCGAGTTTGGTCTTCTTCTCATTCGACCCCTCCTCAAAAAGGCCTGTCTGCGAGGCTTGGAGCGGGGCCTGGGGGGCGAAGTCAATATAAAAGGTCGCGCTTGTATTGACGGTAATGTCCACCTTCGTTCTAGCAGGTTCTGCCCCTTGGAGACGGGGGGCACGCGCGTCCTCTTTTGCGACGCAGCGCACACCCGTGTTCGAGCCGCCGCGGGAATCGCATGATACAAGATATCCACATTGTGTCGTTTATGCTCGTTGCTCTGAGAGTCTCTAAGGCACAGGTTGTGGGAGTGCGTCAAGGTGGAGGAGCTTCGGACGTCCTTCCCTCTTTGGTAAGCTTCGCGTCGCCAGAAGTTGCGGACGTCTTGCGGCTAAGTTTATGCCGACTTGGCCTCGTCTCGAGCTCGGCCCGTGTGTGGAGAGAGAACCCGATCTTCCTTATCTTGTTAAGCCGACTGGCCCAACCCATTGTTGGTTTGGGGTCGGTTCTCCTTGGCAGTGCTCCAATTGCTTGAGAGGAAAGAAGGATAAGCCTACCCAGATCCCTGTTGCTGGCAGGTGCTCGTGAGCGTTGCGTATGCAGCCCTTCGCCCTGGCCGAGTTGGTGCACAAATGCATGTGTTTTCATTGTTTGGACGGCAGTTCTGTTTGCATATCCCAACGTTGCGGGCACCCGTCTCCCAAGAAGGCCGGGGTCATTGTCGACAGCTCTTCGTTTCCTTGTGTTGTGCGAAATGTAAGTCCATTGTCGCTCGCCCGCAGTCTCTAGAGCCTGTTTCGTCGCTTGGGTGCGGTAGAACGGTGGGTAGGGTGAACGCTTGGGAAGCGCTTCGTCTGACGGGCCTAGGGCGGGCGGGGCTTGCTCTGGTTGAGCCAGTCGGCCAGCCGCCATGGGGCCTCGCAGTGTTGAGGAGGGTGAGGAGGCCGAAACCTTCTTGTCGGCAGTGGGTGGCCTTTCGGCCCCGCCGACCGCCTCTGCGTGCGCGTCCTGTTTGAGGAGGGTGGCTGCCCTCCGCAAGGAGGATGACGAGGGTCCTCTTGTCCCGCTGTCTTCGGAGAACGACAATTCGTTAGACTAGCCTTTTTGTTGTCCCTTCATGGAGTTCGGCCACCCGTGTTGGAGCATGTGGGCTGCCTTTGCCGTTGAAGGCAGCCAAAAATCATTCTTATCCTTCTTTTTATCATACTCTTCTTCATCCTGCTTGGTCCACGATGATTCTCCCGTTGCGAGTTCGAGGTGTACTCAAAGCGTTAGTTTGCGGGCACGGGCCCAGAAGGGATGTTGTGTTGTGTTGGATATTGAGAAACTTCCAGAAAGGCCCAAGCGCCCCCCACGATAGCCTTCCGGGGACACCAGGACGGCTGACGGGGGGCGCTGAGAGGTTCCCAAAGAATGCCCAAGAGGCCCTCAGACGACCCGACAGGGTACCAACCGGCTTTCGAGATTCCAAAGTGGCCCAATAGCCAGTTTGGCTCAACCCAGCCTCATCTCAAGCAGCGTGAGCGTCCGCACCTATTACACACCTTCCGTGACCTTGTGCTACGGCATCTAATGAATGTTTATTCAGTTGCGTTACTCGGTTATGCCGCACTAGCGGAGGCGGCGACCCTTCGTTTCAGCGCTGCCTCAACGCATCATGCATCGACAGATGTTCGAGATTGCACCCCGAACTTACAATCGTGTTGGCAGAACCCCGTCAAGATACACGATGACATGGATGGGGTAGATTGTAGAATGAAATTCGGAATTGAACCGTCTTCAAAGCTTGGTCCTGGTGTGCCACTGAAGATAACAGTGGAATCCGTTGGTGCAGACTGTGTATGGAAGACGCCTACAGCGAATCACCGCCGCCCCCTGCCTTTGGAAACGCTCATGCGGCCAAACGTTGAGCCGAAGTCTCGCCAAGCTATTGGACTATGCGCTTCTCCAGCTATTGTGGAACCCAATGGGGGAACACTTAGAGAGAAGAACAAGAGGAGGAGGAGGAGGAGGAGGAGGAGAAGGAGGAGGAGGAGGAGAAGGAGGAGGAGGAGGAAAGAAGAGGAGGCTCGTCGTCTTGGGGGCCTCTGTGGGCCGACTTGGGGACATATTGGGGCTCTTCAGGGCCGACTTGGAGACCATCTTAGGCGTCTTCGATGTCTCCTGGGCCGAGACCATCTTGGGCGTCTTGGAGATCTCCTGGGCCGTCTTGGGGGCCTCTTGGAGCAGTCTTGGGGGCCATTTCGGAGGCCTCTCAGGCGCTCTTGGGGCCATGTTGGTAGCTCTGGGGCCGCCGTGGGCCGTCGGAGAGCCAAAAATTAGCACACGCCGAAATCCTCCAACATTCAAAGGAGTATCAATGATTTGGGCCTAGCTGGGCCTTCCTGGAGGTCCTCTTGTGGGCCTCTTACCTCGTGGACCATCCTGAGGCCGTTCTGGGTGCACCTTGGGCCATCTTGGAGACATCTTGGAGTCATCTTGGGGCCATCTCGGGCTCTCTTGGGGCCATTTTAGCCGTCTCGGAGGCCATCTGAACCGCCTTGGAGGCCATCTTGGGGAGGAAGGCCAATGACGAACGAAATTTACGCTGCTCTCCGGGTGGCCAGAGGGATCGGCCGAAGGCTCATTGGGAATTTTGGAAAAGTACCAAAGCCTACCGAACGCCCAGCACGCATGTGCACCCCTGTGACAAGCCACAGGGGGCGGCGGATCGAAGACGCCTACGGCGAATCACAGCCGCCCCCTGCCTGTTGGAAGCGCCTATGTGGACGAACGTTGCGGCCAGCGCTCGGCTAAGCTATCGTGCTGCGGGTTCGTTCCCCCAGCCGTTGTGGAAACCCTTCGGGGAGCACGTGATGAGAAAGAAGAGAGAAGGAGAGGGAGGAAAAAGGAGGAGGAGAAGGAGGGAGGAGGAGGAGGAGGAGGAGGAGGAGGAGGAGGAGGAGGAGGAGGAGGAGGAGGAGGAGGAGGAGGAGGAGGAGGAGAGGGAGGAAAAAGGACGAGGCGGAGACCTCTTGAGGCACTCATGGAGCCTCCTGGGAGTCCTCGGGGCCTCTTGGGGGTATCTTGGGAGCTTTCTCGGGCCTCTTGAGAGCATTCAGGGGCTTCTTGGGGGCCTGTTTGGCCGTCCGAGTGCGTTCCTGGCCCGTCTGACGCCATCGGAAGCCATCTTGGAGGGGCCTCTCTGGACCGACTTGGAGCCCCCTTGAGGCGCTTCAGGACCGTTTTGGAAACCCTCTTGGGCATCTTGGAGGTCTCCTGGGCCGTCTTGGGGGCCGTCAGGGGGCCGTCTCGGAGGCCTCTTGGGCGCTCTTGGGGCCAGCTTGGTGGCCTCTGGGGCCGTCTTGGGCCCTCAGAAAGCCGAAAACCTATGGTACATCATTGACTTTGGCTCTTCGAGCCTTCCTGAAGGTCCTCTTGGGGGCCTCCTGGGCCGTCTTGGAGGCCTCGTGGGCCGTCTTGGGCAATGTTGGAGCCATTTGGTTTGCATCTCGGGCCATCTTGGGCTCTCGTGGGCGTCTTAGAGACGTTTTGGGATTGTCATAGCGACCATGTTGGTCGTCTGGAGAGGATGTTTGGTGCATGTTGAGGTCTTCATGCGGTCCTCCAGGTGGCCGCCGGAGTCGGACGAAGGCACATTGGGAACCTTTAAGCAGCGCCAACACATACCTAATGATACAAGAGAAAACCATCAGATGTTGTGTCAGGCCTATGGGGCTGTAGGGCTACAAGGCTATGGGGCTATCGGGCTATAGGACTATAGGGCTATAAGGCTATAGGGCTATAGGGCTATAGGGCTATAGGGCTATAGGGCTGTAGGGCTATAAGGCTATGGGGCTATAGGGCTATAGGGCTATAGGGTTATAGGGCTATAAGGTTATAGGGCTATAAGGTTATAGGGTTATAGGGCTACAGAGTCATAAGGCTATATGGCCATAGGGCTATAGGGCTATTGGGCTATAGGGCTATAGAGCTATAGGGCCATAGAGCTATAAGGATATAGGGCTATAGGGTTATAGGTCTACCGGGCACCCGGGCACCCCCGGGCACCACCGGGCACACCCGGGCCCGGCCACCGAAATCGGCGATTTAGGTCGCCTACACATATAGATCCGCTAGGTCCCCCACAGAGGCAAGCTCTGATTGGGGAACATGTTGCACGCCGTGCATTCTAGGGCAAGCCACAGGGAACGGCGGATCGAAGACGCCTACGGCGAATCACCGCCGCCCCCTGCATCTTAGGATACGCCCATGTGGCCAAACGTTTTGGCAAAGGTTGGCCACGCTATTGGACCATGCGTTCCCCCAGCCGTTTGGGGAAACCCTTCGGGGAACACGTGGGAGAGGAAGAGGAGGATGAAGAGAGGGAGGAAAAACGAGGAGGAGGGCAAGGATGAGGAGACCTCTTGGGAGCTTCTTGGATTTTCTTGCTGGGAGCTTCCTGGGGGCCTCTTGGAGGCCTCTTAGGGGCCTCCTTGGGCCTCTTGGGAGCCTTTGGGGGCTTCCTGGGGGCCTCTTTGGCCGTCTTACGGCGTTCCTGGCCCGCCTGACGCCGTCGGAAGCCGTCTTGGAGCCTCTTTGGGCCGTCTTGGGGCCATCTTGGGGCGCTTCAGGGTCATCTTGAAGGTCATCTTAGGCGTCTTGGAAGCCTCCTGGGCCGTCTCGGGGCCCTTTGGGAGCAGTCTTGGAAGCCTCTCGGGCCGTTCTGGGGCCATCTTGGAGTTCTCTTGGGCGATCTTGGGGCAATATTGGGGGCCTCTTGGGTCGTCTTGGACCGTCGGAAGGCCGTCTTGAGGCACATGCCAAAATCTTCCAAAAACCAAGGAAAATCAATGATGTCAGCCTATCCAGGCCTTCCTGGAGGACTTCTTGGAGGCCTCTTGGGCCTTCTTAGGGACCTCTTGGTCGCTTCTTGGGCCGTCGTGGGTTCTCTTGGACCATCTTGGCTGTCTTGGAGGCATATTGGGATCGTCTTGGAGGCCATGTTGGCGCCATTGGGGATTATGTTGGGGCCATCGTGGCCGTCTGAGGGGCCATCTTGGCCGTCTTGGAGGCCATCTTGAGGCCATAGGAAGCGTAAAAGCCGACGGGCGGTGCATCTTCGGGGTGGCTTGCGGGTTGGGCCGAGGCCCCACGAGGAGTGTCTTAGAAGAGATCCAGACATTTGACAGGCATTCGGCACGCCGTGCACCCCTTTGGCAAGCCACAGGGGGCGGTGGTTCTGCCCACTTCGCCTCCGTGCTTGGGTTATGAGTCTGAGGTTTTCTTGGAAGGCGCCACCCGGGTCATGCCGATGGATGCCTCTCGGGGTCTCCGGGGATGCCTCTCGGAGACCTCTTGGAGGGCTCTTGGCGGTCTCTTGGGAGCTCCTCGGGGGCCTCTCGAGGGCCTCCTGGAGGCCTCTCAGGGGCTTCTCGGGGGCACCTGGGGAGATCTTGGGACAATCTCGGGGTGGGTGGCTCGAAATGTCAGTTCTTTGTCCCCGTCTTGGGCCCTCTTGAGACAGTCGTGGACTCCTCTGGGGCCGCCTTGGGCCACCCTCCTCTCGGGCTGTTGGACTCGTCTTTGGGGCATCCTGGCTTGTCTTGGGTCCCTCTTGGACAGTCTGGAGGTCCTGTTGGGGGCGGTCTGGAAACATCTTGGGCTATCTTGGAGCGTTGGAAGCTCGAAAAAGCGAGAAGGTCCTGATGCTTCAGTAACCATGTCAACTCAATAACGTTGCTTCTTCGGGCGCCCTCGGGAGGTCTCTCTGGAGCCCTCGATGGGGCGTCTTGGAGCCCCGTCTTGAGGCCAGTTGGGGGCGTCTTGGGGCCCTCTTGGGCCGTGTTGGAGCGCTCATGGACCGTCCAGGGCACCTCCTGAGGCCTTCTCAAGCTCTCTTGGGGGCCCTCTGGCTTCCAGAAGAGTCACGCCACAATATGCGGGGAGCCCCGCCAGACCACGGAGAACCTGTGACTCTGGGGCTCAAGCCCCTCATCGACTGCACCTACATATGAGTGACAATTCGTGGGGGACGTTTGGTGCAGATTCAACGGGGCTCCCCGATCGCTGAACGCGGAGCGGTAGCAGCGGCTTGCGCGCCCAGGTTTGGCAACGCCGCGGTCCCCTTACGCCGCGCTCCAAAGGTCATCCTTGCCTAGGGTCACTCTTGCGTTTAGCCGAGCTAGATATTCAACCCCCTGGACCAAGGGCGGAGGACTCAAGGGACCAAAGGACACTCCAACTCGTGCCTCGCGGCACAGTGGCGGATATGGCGACTATTTGAAAGCATACGTGACCGGTCCTCAAAATGTGTCTGCTGCAGCTGATTTGCGCATCTCTAAGCAAGCGAAATATGCCGAAGGTGAGTTCAAATTGCCTCTGTCGGGAGCTTACAAAGTGAAAATATTTCATCATTATGTCAAGGGCACGGGTAAAGCAGACATCCATACAAGCAAGATCTTTTCTCTCGGGAACTTTGAATGCGGATTTGACATACCACCCGCTTGCGCAGCTTCATCCGACATCTCACAGAGCAGGTTGCAACAGAAGTGCGACTCTCAGCACGATGATCTAACAGACGGTTTTTGGCAGAGTTTTGACAGAGGTCTCTACCACAGGAAGAGCATCTGGCAGCCATGGACGTGCGACGTTCCTACAGTAACAAAGGCAGATATCGAAAAGACTCCGATTTTTCGGATTGCAATCGTTGGGAGCTCCAGGCCAAGAACAATTTACTACGACTTGTTAGGTTTGTTGAACTACACTCTCGAAAGCGAGCCTTTAAAGGAACAAGCTGATATGTGGCACCCAAGGGACCAGCCATCGCATCCAGACCTCCTGTTCATGTGGGGAGAGTGCCGAGCCGACTTGGATCCAGGACCTGATAAGGGTGTTTTGAAAAGCTCGGAAGCATACGAGAACCATTTCTCATCGTTTGCTGCAGAGCATAACCTCTGCGAGAGCGAGAGCTTGCCCACCGTCGTAGTGTTCTCGATTGGAATATGCGAGATTGCCCGAAGCACATTCGATTCGGTAAAACCATACGTGCGAAATGTGCTTGGTCGCGTGGCCCGAACGTGCAGCAGGCATCGTGTGATTGTCGTGTCTGAGATGGCAGCCCATCAAGAGAATCATGACATGCGTCGTGACCTCACCGAGGAGGGAATGTCAAATGAACGGATCATTATGGTCAACGAGGTGGTGAAGGCAGAGGCGCGGAAGCTTGGGCTTGAGTTTTTGGATGCTTATCCGATGACCAGTTCTTACTACCCCAACGACAGTTGGGACAGCATTGTGCATCCCACCGCTTCGCGCACTCCGCCTGCCCATCGTGCACCATTGGATGCCTACGTCTTGCGCGTGGGATTGGAAAGTTGCTGTGTGGTGGTGGTGGTCCGTGTTCCACGACTGCCGCACGGAGTTCGCGTGGAAGGGAAAGAGTCGTTGTGCACATCGAGGGCACAGCTCCACGGAACACGTTCCCACCCGAGCTCCGAGGTTAGGCCCGAAGAGCACAAGAAGGTAAGAACCATTGTAGCCTCTTCGAGGGTTGCCAGGGGGGGCATAGTGGAAGATAGTTGGGGTTTCTGGGGGGGGCGTTAAGTATCCGCTCAAAGGCTTCCTGGGACCTCGGGGGATCTTATTGGGGGCTGTCTTGGACCGTCTTGGGGCCATCTTGGGGCTTGCCAGCGATTCTGCCGCGCTCTTAGGCAGACGTTGAGCGCTCTTGGAGCCCTTTGGGGGATCTTTAAGCAGCTTCTTACCGCTTTCTTGGGGACCCTTCGGAGTTTGAGAGGCCTATTGGAGCCAGCAGGTGCAACGGCCAAAATCAGTTCTTGGGAACAAGATGTGTTTTCAATGAGCGTGGCCGTTTTTGATTTCCGAGGGGATCGCCTTTGCCCACATTGACCCATACGTGAAGTCCATCATCGGGCCGCTCGTGGGCTCCGTCAAGCCCTTTGCGGTCCTTCCTGTGGGACAGTGGGACCTCTCAGAGTTCTTGTGGGGCCACCTCGGAGCCTGAGGAGCCCAATGGGAGCCCGCAAAGGCGAGAAGGGGGGTGATAAATTAATGTCTCAAGTGGTGCTTGCTTTATTGGGAGCCCTCCGAGGGGCCTCCTTTGGCTATCTTGAACTACATTTGGAGTCCAATGGGGGCTGTCTTTGAACCGCGTGGGGTGATCTTGCGGCCATCCTGGGGCCTGCCACACATTCGTCTGCCCTTTTGGGCCGTTCTTGGACCGCATTTGGCACTCGAAGGCAACAAGGGCTAGAAGGCCAGAGTCAAGGCAAAGATATGGTTTTCAATATGGTTGGCCTTCCTTAGAGCCTCCGCGGGGGTGGTTTTCGGCGACCTTGAGCTGTGATTGCAGTCCAGTGGACAGTCTTGGACCATGCTGGGCTATCTTGGGGCCATCTTGGGGCCTCTTGGTCCCATCTCGAGCCCCGACACGGGTTGGCACGCACCCTTGGTGAGGGTCTTGGGCGTTTCCAGGCGGCTCTTGAGCGGATTACGCTCGGAGTTTCGCCCACGGCCCCCTTAATTGCGCACCCTCGCGCACGCGCGCGACTCAGAGAATTACGTAAATACCAACCAACCAGTGCGCTCTGCATGTGATCCGATAGTTGGGCAAAGGAATCAAAAGAGAAAGGGTCAGGGGGTCTCGCTGACCGCGCACCCGAGAGTGTAACACATTTTGGTTCGGCCGCGTATCCTTGATCTCTTGATGCCTTGCCCGCGCCCTGCACGGCACGCGCGCGGGGTTACCGCAGCCGCCGCTGGCCTTGAAGAGGACACAACGTCCGAAACGCGTCGCCAGCAATAATGTGTTGAGGTCGATGCTGCATTGGGTATAATCACTTGTTGGTTCGGCCAAGTTGGTAGCGATTCCGGTCCTGGGGGGTCTCCTAGGGGCGCGAAGACCACCATAAAGTGCTTATGGGCCACCGGGTTCGCCTAAGAGGTCTCCAAGAGGCGCCCAAGACGGCCGAGCAAGTCCCCAAGACGCCCCTAGTTGGGTTGAAGAGGATCTGAGGTGGCTCTGGACAGAGCCACCGAGAGGCGCAGAACGTTTGCATCGTTCGGATATGCGTAAATTTGCTGCGCTTTCCACGTTTCGGCCCACGAAGGCTCCAGGCAAGGCCTCAGAGGCTTCCAGAAGAGCCCAAGACGCCCACGAGAGGGGCCACGGTTGCCCCAAGATAGGCTCCATGACGGCCCCAGGGGGGCTCCAAGAATGGCTCCGACATCGCCCGAAGATTTCCCAGAGTGTCCAGCGAATTCCTCGAGATGACCCCATGAGGGCGCCGAGAGGGCTCCAAGACAGGACAGGGCAGCGACCTCGTGCCCTCTCCGTGCCCGTGCTGGCCAAGGAAAAAAAAGCGCGCGCAGCGTGCAATCTGCCTGTTCGAGCGAAAGGACCAAGTAGTGGAAGTGTGCCGAGGATACGAGGCCGAACCCTAAGAGTGCAACACGCCTTGCTGATGGTCGGTGCAACCGGGTAGATGTTTTGTTCGGTCCACAGAAGCTCCAAGAGCTCTGGGTGGCCCAAGTGGGCTCAAAGAGGCCACAAATAAAGCAACAGTGGGCTCCAGGAGGTGCCTCAGACGGCCGAACAGGCCAACCACAACAGCCTAAGAGGCTTGAGAATTGGCGTCGAGGAAGCCTCAAGAGGCTCTAAGATGGGTCTGGGCCGGACGTTGTCCAAACTATCTTGCTTTCATGTGTTGTTATTCGAATGGCCAGCGAGGTACGAGCCGCCAATCGAGTTCGCATTCTGGTCCTATGAGCTGGTCCGTATGACGTTCTCGTGGGATCGCATTTGACTATGTACCGCATGCTTGTCCAGCTCCAGCATGCCCTGCGCGCCAGTCCCGCATATTGGTCACGGCTTGCTTGATCGTGGATCGGTACGTTTCAGTGATATGTTCTTCCAGTGTTTGTTTGCGTGGTTTGTTTGTTTGCCTCGTTGTGTGTTTCTTTGCTTCACTGGTTGCTTGCATAGCTTGTTTGCTTCACCGATTGCTTGCTTGATTGTCTGCCTGCGTGTTTGTGTGGCTTGCTTGTTTGCTTGCGGGCTTGTTTGTATACCTGCTTGCTTCCTTGCACCCAAACATCACGCGAGTGAATGATGAGCTACCTTACTTATTACACTACGTCCATTTGGAGTCAGCGCTGGCCGCGCCCCAGAGAGACAGAACCACCTTAGTTCTGCAATTGTTGCGGCGTTTCCAGTCTGAGAGGCCTCCAGGGGCGTTAAGGCAGTCAAAGAGAGCGCCAAGAGGCCAGCGCCAAGAGACAACCAGGATTGCCTGGGAGAGCTCCAGGAGGCGCCCAAGACAGCAGAGCAGGCTCCCGAAACTGCTCAAGACGCCCAACATGGCGCCAAAGTGGCCCGAAGAGATTCTAAGATGGTTCTGAGCAGAAACCCCGAGAACCGAAACACGTCTAAATTGTTGAAGTGCTTGCAGATGGTTCTCTCCACGATTCAGCTCTAGATGGCTCGAAGAAATATTTCAGAGGCTTCCGAAAGGCCGCAAGAGACCCACAAGAGCCCAAAGAGGGCCCAAGACGCCCGCGAGATGGCCTGCAAGACGGCTTCATTACTGCCCAAGACCGCCCCGAAATTCCCCCAAGGCCCACTTTAACAGCCACAGGTCCCCCAAAAAGGCCTGGCGAGCCCAAGAGCGCCATGAAAGGGCCCCGAAACAGGACAAGCCAGCGAGCTCTCACGCCATCTCTGGAGAAAGCGGTTTCAGTCCCCGTGCTGGCCAGGTTTTATACGCCTCTGGTCCGATGGGCCGGTGAATTATTTCCATTGGAAGAAGCCTTCAGTTAGGGGCAATGCTGCCTCCGTGGAATTCGCCAAGATCCTGTTGGCTTCCATCTACAAAGTATGAGATGACAATCCGTCAGGTCGCGGCGAGGATGCTGTGTTCTTATCGCGTGCATATTTCTGGTGACCGCTGGCGCTTGTCGCTCAGCCCCGATGCAAAAAGGGTCGGATTCCTACAGCGCTGATGTGAGAAAAGGTGCCGCAGGAGAGCTCCGAGCTCGACACGGCCCAAGAGGCTCCACGAGGGCCCCAGCGGAGCCCACAGAGGCTGCACACACGAAGCCCCAGAGGAGCGCCAGCAGACTCTCCGGGAGGCCCGGAGCTGCGGCAGCCCGAGCGTGGCCGCAGGAGGAGAAGGAGGAGGCCGATCTCTTCCCCTCCCTCCCCCTCCAGGCAGCTCCTCCTCCTCCTCCTCCTGCTCCTCCTCCTCCCCTCCTCCTCTTCCTCCCCCTCCTCCTCCTCCTCCCCCTCCTCCTCCTCCTTCTCCTCCTCCTCTTCCTCCTCCTCCTCCTCCTCCTCCTGAGGAGAAGGAGGAGGCCGATCTCTTCCCTTCCCTCCCCCTCCCAAGCAGGGCCCATCTCGATTCGAGCAGTCCGACCGATTCGATGCCGACCTCGCCTGGCCCGATCCTGTCTCGATGCTCTGGCGATCCCGTGCGGCCCGATGCCTACGCTGTTCGGGAGTGCGTATCTTGACGCGGCCGATCCGATCTCGACTCCGTGCTGGGGCACTCGGCAAAACGAAAAAAAAAAAAAAACGGGGCGTTGCCATCACGGGGGGAGCACGCGCGCGCACGCAGACGCGTGCTGTGCAAGGTCGCAGTTCTGCCCCTGAGCCCCGAGGAGAGCGCAAGCGATAGGCTCATGTTGAGAAGCATCCGCCCTCCATCCGTGCGACTGTCACATGCCCTCAAGCTTCTGGTCTTTGGACTGAAACTCCTCCTCCTCCTCCTCCTCCTCCTCCTCCTCCTCCTCCTCCTCCTCCTCCTCCTCCTCCTCCTCCTCCTCCTCCTCCTCCTCCCTCCTCCCTCCTCCTCCTCCTCCTCCTCCTCGAATGCCCCTCGTTTGGGGATTTCCACGGGACGTCTCAAGCGAGAGCCCCACTTTGAGAGTAGGCCGTCCTCCATCCCCGGAAGTGTTGCAAGATTTTTGTCAGGCGAACGTGCACGGCGCGGATGCGAAATCCTTATTCTGGGAAGGACCCCCCTTCTATCCCTGCAACTGCTGCAGCATCTCACGACGAATGTGCGCGGCGCTAAAGCGAAAGCCCCATGTTGGAAAGGAACCGCCGTCCATCTTGGCAATTGTGCAAATGATCGAGACGAATGAACCCTGCGCAAAGGCGAGAGCCCCGTTTTGAAAAGGAACCGATGTCCGTCCTTGTAGTGATTGCAAGTGTTTAAGACGCATGTGCACGGCGTTGAGGCGGGAGCTCCATTTCTAAAACGGGTTCCCATCCATCCTTGCAAATGCTTCAATCTTATCAGACGAATGTGACCAGCTCTAATGCGCGATCTCCCTGTTGAGATCCACCTGTCTTCCATCCTCGTCGCTGCTGCAAGGTATTAAGACGAATGTGCGCGGCGCTGTGGCGAGAGTCTCATTTTGAAGCCATCTGCCTGTGCTTCGTCTTTGCAAGTGCTGCAAGCTTTCAAGACAAATGTGCGCGGCTCCGGGGCGAGAGCTTCATCTGAAAACGCCCCCCCTCCATCTTTGCAATTGTTGCGCAAATTTCGAGCTTCATGATCATCAGAGGTGGGGCAGACTAAGACGAACGCCCGGCCCCCGGCCGCCCCCCCTCCGACACGTCTAGGGGCGCGACAGGGAGGAGTTATCTGCAAGGACGCGCAGTGGAGGGCACGGAGGAGGTGAAGGGGAGGGGAAAAGACAGAGGATAGTAGGGAAGGGAGGGAGGGAAAGGTGGAGGGACTGAGGGAGGAGGAGGAGGAGGAGGAGGAGGAGGAGGAGGAGGAGAGGGGGCATGAGAAGGGCAGTCGCCCAGTCGGTCAGTCGGGCGAGGACCCCGAGCGGTTCAGTCAGCTGAGCTCTTCCAGGGGGGTGATGGCGCCAAAGTAAGCCCAGAGCCAAGGACAGGAGCAGGAGGAGCGAGAGCAGGAAGAGGAGGAGGAGCGGGGATTGCAGAGGAGCGGCGGCGGCGTGAGGGGGTCCCGGCCCTCCCCGCAGGCTGCCCAGCCGAGCCGCTGACAGCGAGGACCGGCGCGCGCGCGCGCGCACAGAGAGAGTCCTTAGAGTTTTTTCTCTTCGTTGGGCGCACGCCTGGAACGCGTAGAATAACGGCGATGCCTGGTTTGCCTTGCTCGTCGGTCGTGCTGGGCTGCCGTGACGTTTTGCCGCTCTGGAGGCTTCTCGGGGGCCTTTGCTGATCGGCCGTGCCCCTCTGCCGTCTCAGAGGCTTCCCCGTGCCCTTTGTGGGTCCGCCGGGGTCTTGCCTGGCGCCCAGTTGGTGGCTGGTCGTGGGTGCCTCGCGGGCGCCACGTGCGCTGGGTGAGTCCGCCAGTGTTTCGCCAGGTGTGTTTTGCTGCTGAACGGTCGTGGTCCGCCTTGTGGGCGGCCCGTGCGTTGGGTGGGCCCGCCGAGGTTTCGCCCGGTCGGTCGTGGGCTCCTCGTGGGCGGCCCGTTCGCTGGCTGGCTCTGCCAAGGTTTCGCCCGGTGGCCGCCCGCTGGCGCCCCCGCGGGGTCCGCTGTAGATTGCATGGCATAGCTTGCGCAGCATAGCTTGCACCCCATTGTCTGCATCACAGCTATTGCGCCACACAGCTTGCCTCACATAGGTTGCATCGCATTGCTTGCACTAGAAGGCACCACACGGCTTGCACCAGATACATTGAAGGACATACATTGCGACACACAGCTTGCACTTCAGAGCTTGCACCACGTAGATTGCACCACACAGCTTGAACAACATAGATTGCTCCACATAGCTTGCACAACCTAGATTGCAGCACATAGATTGTATTTCATGGTTTGCACCATATAGCCTGCATCACCCCGCGTGTAGCGCATGGATTGTACCACGCATCTTGAACCACATAGATTGCACCACGTCTGTTGCACCACTGGGAATGCACCGAGTACGCATTCAGAGCACAATAACGCACTGCTTGGGTCCCACTCTAGCAAGCACGTTGTGGAAATTTTCACGTATGCGATCCAGAAAATAAAAACAACAACAGGCGACAACTGAGCAAGCACAAAACCACACACAAACACTTTTTGCGTCGGCGGCTAGGCAGAGTGACTGCGCTGGCGGATAGGGCATGTGTAGGGCATACAGATGCGAATTAGGCCACAGTGCAGCACACACACACACACACACACACACACACACACTTTTGGGTGGTTCGCGGGCACCTCACGGGGCTGTGGCAGCGGCGGCGGCCGTGCCGGCGGGAGCCGGGGCGGGGGCAGGGCGAGCGGCAGGGGGGCCAGGGCGCGGGCGAGGGGAGCATCGAGCGCGGCAGCGAGCGACTAGGAGGGGCCCGAGCAGGCAGCACGCCAGAGCCGGGCGGGCGGTGGGGCAGGGAAGGGCCGCGCCCAACAGGGCGGTGCCGGCGGGGGGAGCCAGCACTAAGGCGGCGGCGTGGGCGGAGACGGGGAGCGGAGCGCCTGCAGGCGGGACCCGCAGAGCCCACGCGGCCGACACAGAGGGTCCACCCTGTGGGTGGGCAAAGGCGGCAAAAGGGGGGTTGGCGACGCACGACGCCAGAGGAGGTTCCGGCGAGTGGGAGCAGGCAAAGAGTGGGGGCGCGAAGGCGGAGCGGCGGGAGGCCGACGGGACGCCGGGGCGAGCGGCCACCTGGGCGGGGGGGGAGCCACCAAAAAGGCGGCGGAGACGCACAGGTGGCGAGGCTGGCGTGGCAGAGGACCGACGAGGTCAGCCTGCCACGAAACGGATTGCGGCAACCTTGGCAACGGGGCGGTAGCCAGCCTTGGGGCCATGTGCGGCCTCAGCATTGCGCCCAGAGCGAGCCCACCGAATCATCTCTTTGGAAGGAGGTGGAGGGGGGAACGAATCCTGGGGGCCTCCGTCGGGGGCGGGTTCCCAGGCCCCGCGGGAGCCGTTTCGGGGTAGCCGCGGGTCGCGCCGCCCGCGTTTTCGAGGGTGCCCGAGGGCCCACGGGGGCCCCTGTGAGGATCGAGCGGCAGGGGATCGGAGGTGACCCGCTCCAGGGGTCTCAAGCGCACGCCGGGCGTCCCCCTCCTAGAGCACGAAGCCCTTCAGAGGGGGGATGCTCCACATGGCCTTGAGCCAAGGCTACGGACACACGCGCACACACACACGTATCTGGTTATCTATAGCGATATACATCACATATATATATATATATATATATATATATACATATAACGGCGCACCGGGTCCGGGGGCCCGGGGCCGGGACCTCGACCACAAATGTGCACCCCGGGGGGCCCGGAGGCTCGTCGGGGCTTGCCGGAGGCCTCCCCAGTCAGACAAGACGGCCCAAGAAGCGCCCAAGACGGCCCAAGAAACTTCCAAGAGGCCTCCAAGAGGGCTCCGAGATGCTGAAGATGGCCTCCAGACGTCCAAGGAGGCCCCCAAGAGGCCCCAAGAAGCCTCCAACATGCGTCCCAAGAGGGCCCCTAGACGCAAAAAATTGGCCCATTCCCTTCGTAAAACGTACATTTTCAACAAAGTTGTCTTTTGGGCTTTCCGACGTTACAGGACGGCCCAAGAGGCGCCCAAGACCGCCCCAAGACGGCCCAAGAAGCTTCCCAGAGGGCCCCAGGACAGCCCAAGAGGGCCCCAAGACGGCCCAAGAGGCGCCCAAGATGGCCCAAGAGGGCCCCAAGACGGGCCCAAGAGGGGGCCCAGAGGGGGACCACGAACCGCAAGCTCGAGCCTTCCGCCCCAAGAGGCCGCCAGGAGGCCCCCAGGAGGCCCCTCAAGAGGCCCCAGGAGACCCCAGACGTCCAAGGACGCCCCCAAGAGGCCCCAAGAAGCCTCCAACATGCGTCCCAAGAGGGCCCCTAGACGCAAGAATTGGCCCATTCCCTTCGTAAAACGTACATTTTTAACAAAGTCGCCTTTTGGGCTTTCCGACGTTACAGGACGGCCCAAGAGGCGCCCAAGACCGCCCCAAGACGCCCAAGAAGTTTCCCAGAGGGCCCCAGGACAGCCCAAGAGGGCCCCAAGACGGCCCAAGAGGCGCCCAAGATGGCCCAAGAGGGCCCCAAGACGGGCCCAAGAGGGGGCCCAGAGGGGGACCACGAACCGCAAGCTCGAGCCTTCCGCCCCAAGAGGCCGCCAGGAGGCCCCCAGGAGGCCCCTCAAGAGGCCCCAGGAGACCCCAGACGTCCAAGGACGCCCCCAAGAGGCCCCAAGAAGCCTCCAACATGCGTCCCAAGAGGGCCCCTAGGCGCAAGAATTGGCCCATTCCCTTCGTAAAACGTACATTTTCAACAAAGTTGTCTTTTGGGTTTTCCGACGTTACAGGACGGCCCAAGAGGCGCCCAAGACCGCCCCAAGACGGCCCAAGAAGCTTCCAAGAGGGCCCCAGGACAGCCCAAGAGGGCCCCAAGACGGCCCAAGAGGCGCCCAAGATGGCCCAAGAGGGCCCCAAGACGGGCCCAAGAGGGGGCCCAGAGGGAACCCCACGTGGGCCCAAGGAGGCCCAAGAGGGACCCAAGAGAGCCCCAAGAGAGCCCCAACATCGGTCACGCGGAAGAGCTCTCGCGTGACCGATGTTGGGCCCCTCTGTGGGCTCCTCTTGGAGCTCCGAGAGGAGCCAAAGATGGCCCCACGAGGGCCCCGACGAGACCCCAAGAGGACCCAAGCAGGCCCAAGAGGGACCCAAGAGAGCCCCAGCATAGGTCACGCGGAAGAGCCCTCGCGTGACCGATGTTGAGCCCCTCTTTGGGCTCCTCTTGGAGCTCCAAGAGGGGCCCAAGATGGCCCCACGAGGGCCCCGAGGGAGCCCCACGTGGGCCCAAGGAGGCCCAAGGAACCCCAAGATGGCCCCAACATCGGTCACGCGGACGAGCTCTCGCGTGACCGATGTTGGGCCCCTTCTTTGGGCACCTCTTGGTGCTCCGAGAGGAGCCCAAGATGGCCCCACGAGGGCCCCGTCGAGACCCCAAGAGGGCCCAAGGAGGCCCAATAGGGCCCCAAGAGGGCCCCAACATCGGTCACGCGAAAGAGCTCTCGCGTGACCGATGTTGGGCCCCTCTGTGGGCTCCTCTTGGAGCTCCGAGAGGAGCCCAAGGTGGCCCCACGAGGGCCCCGACGAGCCCCAAGAGAGCCCAAGAGGGCCCCAAGAGCGCCCCAACATCTCCTCTCCTTCCTCCTCCTCCCTCCTCTGCATCTTCCTCCTCCTCCTCCTTCTCATCCTCCTCCTCCTCCTCCTCCTCCTCCTCCTTCTCCTCTCCAGGGGAATGAAAACCAGAGGATAGCTCACGGAGAGCACAAGCACCCTCTTGTTGCATCCATCTTGGCTTCCAGATGGAGCCCAAGAAGGCCCCAAGGAGGCCCCTCAAGAGGCCCCAGGAGACCCCAGACGTCCAAGGACGCCCCCAAGACGCTTCGCGTCACCAATTTCTTCTCGCAACGATTCCTGGGTCTGTGACTCGACAGAACCTAAGCGCGCGCGAAGCGCGCGCGTGGTTCTAGTCTATATATATATATATATATACACGTGTGTGTGTGTGTGTGCGAATCCTATTGACAAATGTGTATACATGCACATCTAATATATAGTACAAGCGTATGCATGCATATATGTATGTTTATACATGCATGCATACCTACATGCATGCATACATACACACATACACACACATGTGTGCACGCATGCATACATACATGCATGCATACATCTATACATGCAGACATACAAACATGAATGCACACATGCATACATGCATGCATGAATACAAACATACATGCATATATACATACATACAAACATACATACATACAAAGACACACATGCAAACATACAGACAGACAGACAAGCGTACCGACATAGATACGTGCATACATACATAAAGACAGACAGAGATACAGGCAGACAAACAGACAGACAGACAAACAGACAGACAGACAGAGACAAACATACAAACATGCACGCGTACACACATACATACATGCATACATACGTGCGTACATGCATACATACATGCATATATTCATACAGACACACATAAATTGATATGCGTGTGCACTTACAGACACGCATACTTGCACAAACATACATACGTGCATGCATGCATGCATACCTACACATATGCGTGCGTGCATACATGATACCATTTCGATAGCGGGCACTATCGATCGCATCGCATATCCATGAGCGCCGCAGTATTATGCTTACTGTCATTTTCAGTTAGACTCATGACCAGACCGTCAAAACTGCAGCCCGTTTATACTCGAAAGCTCTTGCGCCTAGACATTCACGGCGGATACGTCCATGCGAATAGACACAAGTTTACTCATACTCAGACCTACTCATACTCAGATCTACGCCTACTCAGACTTCCTCATGCTGAGACTCACTCATACCCAGACTACCTCATACTCAGAATTGCGGGGCGCTGGTTTCAGCACCCCTAATGGGAGCCGCCAGGGGTGATTTCACGGTCCCGTTCGCGGCCGTTTTGTGGGGATGTCTCAAGCGGTTTGATTGTTTTTTGTTTCAACATCTTTGGCTACCAGAGTAAAGTGTGCGGATGTCTCAGGCGGGGCGCTGGTTTCAGCACCCCTAGGGGGAGCCGCCAAAGGTGTTTTCAAGGCTCCGTTCGTGGCTTTTCTGTGGGGATGTCTCAACATGATATTCGCATGTTGCGTTGCATGGCTAGACGCGCATTCCCAGATCCCATTGATGCACATATGGGGATCTCCACGCAGTGAGTAATTTTGGAATCGGGACTTCCGGAACGAGCCACGCAGGTTCCATGGCAGCTCGTGCCCTTCCCGATGTCTGACCTCGTCGCCCGAAGTCCTCGGCAGGCGCCCGCCGGCTCCGGCCCCGCCACTGTTCGGCTCGCGCTGCGCCCGGTGCCCTTCGGCCGTCCGAGGGCATGCTCGTAAGATCGCTGGCTTTTCAAGCGGCCCACCGAAAGCCCATCTCCTCTGAAGGCCTCGAATGTCTACGCCTCCTTCTCTCTCTCTCTTTCTCCCCTCCCCTCGAAGTCTAGATCATAGTTCCCTAAGTAGTACACTCGCATTGCAGTGCCCTCGCATTCGAGGTCCAATGAATGTATCGAGTGCCGTTTGTAAAAGCGTGGGGACATGAAGCAGAAAATCCGCTGGGGCTTCTGATGATGATTGACCAGCCTCCGCAGGTCCTCCACTGTCGATCTAGGGGGCGTACATTTTTGCTGATTAAATAGGCACCAAGAGGTACACATTGAAATTCTAGACGGTTCGCGTAACCCCACCAGCTCAATTCACCCTGGTGCTCCATCTGGGTCTCGCACGCGTGCAGCTTGCAGCCCCAGCAGCTTGCAGTCCCCACCCCTGGTGCTCCAGCTCAGCTTCAGCCAATTGCCCACCCGGCGGTAGGTTCTGATCGCGCGCTCGGTGTCGCGCCTTTGCTTGCTTGTCGCTGTATAATTAGGCTCGCGCGTAGCCCGCCCGACCTCGTCGGACGCCGCCTGCGCTTCCGCTTGCGGCCGCGACAAAAAAGTAACCCCACCAGCTGTGCCCTTTCAGTGGCCATGGCTCATTCGTCGACTCGTTTTGGCGAATGGGATATTGGGATGCAGGGCCATGGACGTGTTTATTCCACGCACGTCCACGCGGTGGGTTCCGCCGATCGGCTCACGGTATCCGATTGACGCCGACCTCGCAGGCTCATGCAGTCACACGTTGCGGCGCGCGTACTCTGACAACGACGGGTGTGGTGCGTTTGGGCGTGGTTGTAGGCTTCTGAGCTGTGCCGCGTTAGTCGCCCGTTCCTCTTCGTTGCCCATCCGCCGCCCGCGTTGTTCCTCTGCCCTGCCTCTTTTCCACGCTTGCCAGGTGTAGTTTAGGCATCCGCCTTGTTCCACGCAGGCCTGGCGTCACTCTTGTC
This sequence comes from Prorocentrum cordatum, assembly GCA_963575745.1. NCBI lineage: Eukaryota > Dinophyceae > Prorocentrales > Prorocentraceae > Prorocentrum > Prorocentrum cordatum. The sequence continues at coordinate 351,344 of CAUYUJ010014407.1, forward strand.
GACGCCGCGCGGCTGTCCGCTAGCAGCTGCGACTAACAAAACCCACCAGCCCATCCAGAAACGATGCCCAGAGGAAGTGCCTCGATCGGGGAAGTGGGCAGCACACAGAGGAAGGGTCCCCCAGTTGAGGCCTCTTGGAGCGTCTTGGGGTCCTCTTGGCGGTCCCGGACACTTCTTAGAGCGTCTCGGGTGTTTCGGAGAGTTGTTGGGGGCCTTTTGGGGGGTCTCTTGGGGGGCCTCTTGGAGGCCTCTGGGGCGTCTGTTGGGGCCTCAATGGGGCCTCCTGGGCGCATCTTGGGGCCCTCTTCAAGCGTTTTTCGGGAGCCTTGGGAGTGCTCTTGGAGCCCTCTTGGGCCGTTTTGGAGTCATCTTGAAGCCTCGGATGGCCATCGGAAGCGAAAAGGCGAGAAAGCCAAAAGCATTGATTTCTTTGAAGTGTTGGATGTTGGCCTCTTTGGGGCCTCCTGGGGGAGCTTTTTGGCCATTCGGAGCCGTCTTGAAGCGGTCTTGGGGCTTCTGGGAGCATCGTGGGAGCCATACTCAGGCATCTTAGGATATCTTGAACCATCTCGGAAGTCATACTGGGTTCTCCCAGGCGCTCTTGGAGTCATCTGACTCAGTGCCCCCCCCCAGGAGGCCCAAATGTGGCCAAAATCTTTGCAAAGCCACTGATTTTGGCATTCTCGCCGGGGTTTCTCGGAGCGTCTTGGGTGTTTCTGGGGGGTTTCTTGGGGCATCGTGGAGATATTGTGGGACCCTCTTGGGGGCATCCTGGGGGCCTCTTGGGTTTTTTTTGCGGCCACATGGGATCATCTCGGGGCCTCTTGGGGCCTCCTGGGCGCTTCTTGGGCCCATATTGGAGGAGCTCGATCACAGGAGGGAGGGGAGGGGAGAAGGGGGGAGAGGGGGGGGAGGGGGAGGGGGGGGAATCCCCCCACCACCCCCCATCAGGAGGCCAAAACGGGGCCAGAACCTTAGTAAAACAAATCACGTTGGCTTCCTCGCCGAGGCCGCTGTGGACGCCCCAACGCGTCGCGGAACCCCCCGTCCAAGTCCAGGGGAAGGGGTAGGGGGAGGGGTCAAGACCCCCTCCCCGCCCGCAAGCCGTCTCGCTCACTCCCACCCGCCCTCCCAACACATACGTAGCACCCGACTCTGGCCCGAGCCTGAGCATATTCAGCAGTCGTCTTTGGATGGGCAGCTACCCGGGGCCAACCGCCGCCGCCTGCCGCCGCCGCCGCCGCCGCCGCCGCCGCCGCC
>CAUYUJ010014407.1:355103-357603 GCA_963575745.1 Prorocentrum cordatum
GCCCTCGAAGTTTCGCACCACTTCGAAGTCCCTGGGGGCCTTCTGGGCCTCGCGCGGGGTGGTCTGGAGGCCATCTGGGCCTCCCCGATAATCCTGGGGACACCCTGGGCCAGGGACACCCTTGGCAACCCCTGGGATGCTCGAGTCGATCGGCGCGCACCGGCAGTCTGCCGCGTCCGCGCTGCCCTTTCTGCGTGAGGGTGTTGTTCCCGGGTCGGCCCGCGCCACCGATGCTGTTTGGGGTGTGCTTGGCTTGGCGCGTGAGGAACAGTTCATCGTCCTCTGCGGCCCTCTTTTTGTGAATGGGCCGCTGGTGCGCTTGCTGCTCGCGCACTGGTTGATCCTACCTGATTTATTGGTACTTGTTGTGCGGCTGTCTGCTGATCATCGACCAGGTGGATTTCATGAGGGGCAGTCGCGCAGCTGATGGTCTTCGGTGAGTCGGGTGGCATTCTGGATTGCACCATGCCCCAGGTCAGGGGCTTGTTGTTTTGAAAGTGTGCTTCGGATTGGCGGTGCTGCTTCATCGCGGGCCGCAGCAACAGTTGCTCTTATCGACGGATGGTGTTTCTCATTCTCCATTTGAGGCTTTCGGTTCTGAGGTATTATGTTGCTAGCGTTGCGCTACCTGTCTTGTCGGAGCCACTGAGCAGGTCAGCAGCAATCGACAGCATCAACACTCATGCATGCGCAGTACCCGCCAGTCGGAGAGAGCACAGTGACTGTAGCCGGCGGGCCTTGCCCGCAGGTGGACGGCGAAGTGCCCGCCAGCAGCTTGCCAATCCGAGAATGCTTCAGTGGTGTTGGCATTTGCTCCCGCTGATGCTCGGCAGTTTGTGAAGCGGCCCAGACATGGATCTAAGCGAACACGTATTTACTTGTGTCACAATGGCGTTACATTACCCGAGGGGGAATGGTCGAGAACCCAACGCATCGCATTGGCAAGTTGCTCTCACGTTGTCTCGACGTCCCTGTGCGCGAACTCTCACCCAGCACTTTGCCCTCGCACTGCGTCTTCCAACACTTGGCGCATCCAACCCCCTGGCACGTGATCCAAGCCTTTTTCTATTGTTTTTTTCCACGCCGCCTGCAACGATTTCAGTAATTAGACGCAGCACGTCCAATCCTTGTTCAAACACATTCTAAGGGCCGCAACACGAGGCCAGCTCTGCTGAAACGACCTCCAGCTTTTGGGCTCGAGCACGGCGACTCAGCAGCTGTGCGTTCACGAATCTCAAGTTGATGGCAACAAACCAGGGTCCAATCAAAGCAGCCTCCCCTCTGCATCCTCTCTCTCCCCTGACAGCTCCGTGTTCGTTCTTCCCCTCTTCCTGCCTTCCCTCCTGATCCCTCGGTGAATATGTGTTTGGAGGCCCATTTTGCACTTGCCCCTGCCCCCATCGCCATCACCCGTTTTCCCGATGTGCGTCAAGCGTTCCCCATGTTGTTCATTCTAGAAAGTACGAGGAGGTGGAGCAGAAGAAAAGATGGAGGAGCAAAAGGGGGTGGGAGGAGGAGGAGGAGGAGGAGGAGAAAGGGGAGGAAGAAGAAGAAGAGGAGCAGGATGACTGAGGCCTGCCCCTTCTTCTTCTCCCGCCTCACCTCCTTTTTTCACCCTAATGTTGCATCTTCATATGTCTCGCTGTGGAGCCCCCCCTGACCAAGTTGCCCCTCTTCCCGTTCGTTCTGCTGCCCGTCTTTCCATTGCGTTTTCTCCCCAGCCCCCCGCACACAATTTGTGTGTTGACTCGCCGCAGATGAAGCGAGCAGGCAGGCAGGGCTCGAAAATTGGGACACTTCTATCAGCATTCCGGCGTCCTCCTTCACAGCTGAGACGAGCTGAGACGATGGCTCTCGACAAAGCGGCCAGATCATGTGCAATTAAGTGACGACGAGCAGATTGCCGTCGCAGGAGCGACTTAGGCTTGACAAATGAACAATAAGGAAATCGGGTGACGTTGAGCCGTTGAGCAGGCACTTCAGGCGTGGAGGGAGATACTGTCAACGCTGAAGAACGTAACGGCCAGTGGGCACACTTTACCCCCAGAGGTTGCCGAGCAGGACGCAGCAATATCTTTGAATTGTTCTTTGCACGCATAGTGGTGATGCCGTTCTTTCAAACCGTGCGCGAATTATGTTTGATGAGGCAATGCTCGATGTATTCTCCGCTTCTTGGTGCCCTCGAAGTCATGGTTTGCCATAGTGGGTTGCGGGTTGGCGTGGGCCTCATGGCCGCAATGATACCACATGTGGGGTCAAAGGTTTGCAGCAAGTGGCCACACATTCCAGCGTATTTCTTCATAGTCTTGCACGTCGTGGATATGTCATTCCGCTGGGCACGAGTATCCGTGGTCCGTAGCAGCGCCAGCTTCAACGGAATACAAACGTAAGTTGACCACTTGGACGATGATCTCGATAACGTTGGATCATTCGAAGCTGTATTCCGCCACGTAGCGCTCATTAACGCCCTGTTGCCGTAGGTGTCGCGTTATCGCTGGAG
>CAUYUJ010014407.1:365103-372603 GCA_963575745.1 Prorocentrum cordatum
CAGCAAAATGATTCACGCGCAAGTTAATATTTTTTTTCTTGTCGGTGGGAAATGACAAGACTTAGCTTGCACGTTAATGGTTTTTTTTGTCGGTGGAAGCATGAGAAGCTATTAACTGGCAAGGTAATAGTTTTCTGGAGGTGCATGACCAAGATGAACAGTATTAACTCACGGGTTAATTCTTTTGTAACTAGTGATTCGACTGTTCTCTCTCTCTCTCTCTATATTGTTTCTCCCTTGTCTCTCGGTGACTTTATTCAGTCAAGTCAAATTTGCGTGCAATCTGTTCCATGATGTCCGAGATGTTATGTTTGACGTTCTGTTTACCATATGTTGTGCCTTATTCAGATGTAGTTATTGCATTCGGCAGGGTGACATTGTGACGACGCGTCGTTTTTTTTTTTTTTTAGGGCGGTTTTTTTTCCTATCCACTAGTTGGTTGGATAGTCGTTTCATTTGCACGTCTGTTTAAGGTGCTCAGGATTTTTGATGTGACAGAGATAGTGTTTGTTTCAGCATCGTTGTGTTCCGGTTTTTTAGCAGAGTCGCATTTTTTATCAGAGATTTTAGTTTTAGATTAATTCTGTGGTGTTTTGGTTTGTTTGTTACGGCGCCGTGACGCGCATCAGGTTTTATAATTGGATTTGCATGTCTAAAACGGAAGTGTCCACATTATGGCAGAGCTGATTCAGGTTGTATTGTTCTTTCGTAGACAACGACGTCTAGCTTTTATAGTTCGAAGAGTTCAGATAGAGGTGCTGATTCTGGCTCGACATACAACACATATTATATATAAAAGGGCCAAGTTTTGTTTTTTCTTCTTTTTTTGGGGGGGGGGGTTTCTCTCCAAGCGCGTATTTGAGTGTGTGGTTTTGACAGTTCGGATGAAGTTGTATTCTGAGTACAGTACAGGAGTGTATGTTTTCCATATTTGACTTTCAGAACGCATGTCTTTCATGTTTCTGCTCATTTCGTCCGCATTTTTTCATGTTTTTTCCGTCGTATATAATGTTTGCGCTGGCTTGGCGTGATACTATGTCGCCAATCTTTCTTAACAGTTGTATTTTTTTCTAAAATGTAGGCTTCAAGTAATATGGGTTCCCGGTGGAACCAAACTCTGTTCGTCATTCTCATTCGTGCAAGTTGTCGCAATGTAGCCGGGAGATCAAGGATTGTATTTTATCTTGCGCAGAAGAAATATTGCACAGATGCGGTCCGAGCGGAGGATTTGCGTGTAGTATGTCTCGTAAGCACGGGGTCTGAGAATAATTATTCTAAAAGTTATTAGCGCCACCGCCAGGAATTCATAGAGGTTTTTCGTCCAATGTGGGCGTGCCAATCTCGCATTCCGCGCGTATGAGGGTTTGTTACCACACCTGGTTTCGATCAACTAGTTATGTTCTGTTATATTTCTTAGAGCAATGATGGTTTTTTTTGATTATTCGAGTTGCGGGTATTTTTTTGGCGCAATAATCGTAAATAATTATACGACGCGCTGGATGCAAATATTCAGATGTCCAAATTCGGTTTGTTTTTATATTTAGAAGCATAAAACCATTCATATTCTTTTTTTCGAGAGAAGTCAAGAAAACCATTCTTATGTTCAAAATCTGTATGATACAAATTGTTTTTTTCGAACCCAGTTTTGGTTGCAGACTGAAACCGAGCACTTCTAGTCTCTTCCGGTTGTTGTGCCAATAGTTTTATAGTTCATCTGAACCTCGAGTTGCAATTTTGTCATACTTTCCACAAATATTCCGAGTAAATAGTTGAGTGGGTTGAGTTTTAGTAGCAGATCGAGTTCAGACATCTAGATACTTGAGGCTAGCGCGTTTGGGTGTGCATGTCAGCTTTCTAGCTTTTGTACAGTTCGAGTGAAGTTGAAAACGTTGGTATGTGCCATGCCCAGATGACACTAAACAGTCGATCCCGCCTGAGTGTTTTTTGACAGTAGTAGGTCCCCGATCGACCAAATATTAAGATGGCGAACAGAGGTGAGATCGAAGATGGGAGGAACAAATACTAGAGTTCAAACAACTCATCAAATGTCGAGAAATCGAATTCACACAGATCAAAGAAAGACACAACATCCGCCGAGTTTTCTTTTTCTAGTTCCAAGCGCGCCAGAATTAGTCCTCTAGTTTTTGCCGTTAACGCCGTCAGGGAAGCTCTACGGGTCACTGTCGCGATTTGTCGCAGAGCTTGAACGCGAGCCGGTTTTGTTGATCAATGATAGCGTAAGGCAATGGGGCGGTCACGGGTTAAATTTGCTGCGTAGAACACCGGGGTTCTAATCTAATCTGAAATCTTGCGCCAGTTTGCATTTGTGGTGCCCCAGCAGAAGGCGGGAGCAAACGAGAAAGGAGCGAGGAAGGGACATAAGTACAGGACAGTGGTCGGCAATGCATTAATAATCCCGGCGAAGATTTGCGACGAACGAATCCATTGAGAAAGTCCAAGTGATTATTCCCCCGCGTGCAACCCTGAACAAGTTGCGAAATTGTTGTTCCCGTTATCCGTGCAGTAGAATCCATTTTATTTTTTGTTCATGGAGATTTGAGCGCAAGACAGGATAAATCAGAGATCGATATGTGAGCGAAAACGACGAGTGTGTTTCTCAAGTTGTGTGGGTTTCGATTAATTGTTTGTTCGTGGTGTTCCTTCACAAGGGAACGGCATAACGCGTGTATTGGATTTTGCTGTAGAATATGGAAAACTTTGGATGTTCGCATTCAAGACGGTGAGATGAGTCAAAACGAAGGGCGATTGGAAGTTACGTTCGATTGTTTTCTCGTCTCGAGGCGCTTGTGTTCGCGTTAATGTCAAGTTATCTCGCGTGCGATTGCGGCTGAGTGAGAGAAGGGGCGAGGCGCAGGACCTGGCGACCGAACGAACGACGCCAGGGGGAAAGTGGAGGGGGGGGGGAGAGAGGGAGGGGGCCAGATTAGCGTGTGAGTCTCGGAAAACCTCGCAGGGTGGCTTGCCGGCGGAATCCGCCAAGACAAAGATGCATCCCAGTCTGCGTGCCCGTGCTGCGCCCGGAACAGGCGAAAGCCTGCAATCGTATTGATATTCGCGGACAGAGTTGGCGGCGGCTATCATTTTTGGCAGGATGTTGTGCAAACATACGCCACCAGAGCGAAGGGGGAAGTCTTCAGCTCGAAGATCGCGGGTCTCGCAGGCGGCGGTGGTGGCGAACCAGCGAGAAATAGGAGATCGACGCGAAAGAAATTGCGGGAAAAATCTGGGACCAAGACCTGAGACAGAAAGATGAATTACACCGGGAGTCGTAATGTTCTCCCGTGTGCTGAGAGGGGGCGAGATGTAGATTACCAGAGCCTCCGATATTGTGAGATCAACGGGGCGCAAACATCGTTTTGGCACATCGGCGAGCGTGCAAAAGACAGATTATTCGAGAATGACACGGTGCAGCGCACTGTTCGATCGCCTTCGTCATGCTAAGCTGACAATCGAAAAGCGTTCAAATCGTCGGCAAAAAACTAAGTCATCGAAGCCTGTCTCGGACGGAAGCGCCAGCAAAGAAAACGTCCAAATAATAGTGCCCCAGACTGTTCCTTGGAACACCATGTCCAGCATCTGAAAAATATCAGACAAGGCTCCGTTAACAACAGCCCGGGCTGTCCGGGGAGCCAAGCAACTGCGAATTACTTGAAATATTGGCTCGGGTATCGGAGCGGCGGCAAGCTTGCGCAAAAGGTTTTTTGTCTTCACCCGGTCGAAGGTTCCAGATACGTCAGAACCATAGATGCCAATGATCTGGCCGCGAGAAAATACCGTTAAACAGTTCAAAACTAAGCAAAGCGCAGCGCCTCGAGCGCCCTTGCCAGGAGTGTGAGCGTACGGCGAGGCTCCGTAAAATCCGTTCGAAATTGAACGGGCCACAAAAGAATTGCACAGAAGAAGCTCCATTGCGTTGGACATTTGAGACGCGAGGTGGATACCGCGATAATTCGCGGCATCGCGTGCAGATTTTTTTAAAACACGGGGTAGACCCAATGCTCTTTCTAGCGCCTCGGCCATGCACCCGTGGACAATTCGGCGTGCAAGCTTCACGAATGGAACTGTGAGCTCCTGGCTGCAGATTTGGAGAAGACGGGCCGGGGCTCCATCCGGACCAGTGCCGCTATCGATCCTAAGAACAGACAGTGCCCGCTTTGCACTGCGAGATCTGATCGGAACGAATCTCGAGGCCACTAAATTAGAAGAGTGCTGGCCGGAGAATTCGTTGTTTTCCGGCTCTGGCACGGACCATCGAAAAACGAAGTCCCCAGCGAAAAGCTGTGCTTTGCTTTGGGGTTCTAACGCCCAGGCGCCCGCATTGGAGGGTTAGGGGGGAGAGGAATAATTGCAAATTTTACTGCGCAGAGTTTTGCTTAATTGCCACCATCGCTTTGGCCCTCTGTGGAGTGACCTCAACTGCCGACGCGCCCGAAAAATATATCGCTCAAAAGCTCGCAACAGACCGGCGCTGCACCTTTGAGATGCTATTGGGAAGCGCGGTGCTCCAGCTGCTGCAAGTTTATCTCGCGCGAGTGCCAGAGACGGCTCGTCCAGCCAGGGGTGCGAACTCCTAAAAGAGATCGTGCTCCTAGGAATGTTCTGCCGCATCAAATCAAGCCAAAAACGACTTCAAGCTAAGGCTGCTGCGTCGGGAGCTGATCCGTCGATCCAGCTCCATTGCGAATTCCGGGCAGCTCTCCGTATAGCGCCCCAGTTAGCACGATTGTAGATCCGACGCTCTGGCTATGGGTTGGATCAATGGAGCAGCATCCTCGATTTGGTGGCGCTCGTGCTCACAAAGTGCGTGTATTTCCATAGGTGGTAGTGGCAGCCATATTTCCAAAGGCAGGGTGATGTCGTCGACTGATCTGGCGCCCCAACTTCATCGCGCTGGCGGCGCATGCGCTCGCAGATTGGTCGGGGGCGTATTTCCGGCGACGGCAGCGGCCCTATTGCGATGGAGGTTTCGAACAGATGACTGGTTGAAAGGTAGTGCATGCGCAGGCCCCGCCACATCTTTGGCACGGGGGGCCGGGCAAATCGTTCAAGCCTCCATTGATCACACAGTCTCGGCTTGACACACTCCCATGTGTTGCCCTGGGGGGGGGGCAAGGCAGACGGTGCCGACCTCGCCGCGCAGGAAGGCGCGCGCTGGCCACCCAGCCTCGGTTTGAACGCCTGTACAATATCCTTCCGGGTAGCGCTTTTCAACAGCAGAGCGTGCATGAGTTTCAATCGGCCTTGCAAGAACTCTTGCGCCACTGCGTGCGGTATCGTCTCCGGGAGTGGAGAAGTATGTTGGGCTGGAGGCAACCATTTGCTCTCCACCCTCTGTTGGGCCTCCGGGATTGGCGGCCGCCTGCTTGAGCTTTTCGTTCCCCTCTCTGCCTCGCCTCCTCTCTCCTCTCCTCCTTCCCTCTCGTCCTTGATGTTTTGCGACTGTTTCAAGCCCCTTCCCCCTTTTGTGCTCCTGGGAGGGCCCGGGCGGTTTGCCGGGAGTTACATCGATTCTTTGCGTGGCCGTCTCGGGTCCGCAGAGTAACACATAGTGCCGTTTTTCTTGACCAGTTGCCGTTCGCACAGTGTCGAAAGCGATGCGTGGTGAGGAGGAGTTGCTGCATGTCCGAGGCCAAAAAAAAAACCTAGTGGCAGGCAGTCAGAATCCAGCCTGCGAAACTGAAAGTGCGGGTGCTGAAGTTGGTGGAGTTTCGTTTTCCCTCGTCCCATTCTGCGCTGGGCCAGGCGAGAGGAAAGAAGGTCAGGATCACTCGGCTCGTGTCGTTGGAAGAGTAAGTGCCGATGTTCGTGGAACTGGTGTTCCTACTTGTCGTTAAGGTGCTGGACATGCAGCGGATGAGGCCCGTAATCAGCACCGTCCCGCGCGTTGCCAGGATCAATCTCATGGATCACGTTCGAATCCACCATCGACTGGATCATAAAAGAAAGCAAGGCAGAGGGCGGGCGGCTCTCCCGCGCGCAAGTCGTGCACAGACTCGCATTCAAAGTGACGCCAAGCAGATGTTCGCCAAGGGGCTTGGACAGAAAAACTCGGTTATCAGATCTTTTTTTGGCCGCGCGCATATCGCAGGCGCAGGCGCGAATCGGTCCAACTCAGGCGTCGTTGCAGTTAGTTGTTGTTCGTTCGAGCGCGCACTGGTTCGACGCATATTACAGCCGCCATGGCCGAGGACTGCTCTAGCCGAATCGTTACAAGGATAGTTAATGCGGAACTCGCGACAGGCATCTTCGCCACGAGATCCTACTTCGTCACGCGCCAGGAGCTGTCTGGGCCGAGCCCAAACGGTATGCCATTCCCATCTGGCCCAATAGAGTCCGCGGGTTCTGCAAGGGGACTTCCGCTTTCAACCCGACGCCCTCGTCGACTCGGGGTGGCTCCAGATTTTTCGGGGTGCGCGCGCGGACCCCGAGGCCTCTGCCCGGGTCACGCTCTCTAAAAAAGCCTTCGTGGTTCCGATAACGCTCGTTCTTCGGGCTCGGTCCACTGGATGGATCAGAGAGGGTCTAAAGAAATGCCAAAACATACCGACGGCAAAAGGATCCCAGCGCGGTTGCGGAGGCGATTGCCGCGCGCGTTGAGGCGACTTCATGCTTTCCCGATGCAAGCAATGAATCAGGCTCCAACGGAATACAGCATATTGCGAAGATCGCATAATTATGTTGTTCGTCCCGTCGTCTCACGGCCCTCTTTTCCTTGCCTCTTCGCCCGCGTCGGCAGGAACGCCCTCGCCATCAGCAGGTGCAGGTGCAGCAGGCTGAGCCGCGGCCCGCTTGGCCTGGTTCGCCACGGTCTGGGGGCGTTGGAGCACCGGCCTCCTTCCCCGCCTCCGACTCCACCATTGGTACGTCCAGGTTGGCCAGTGCAGCCGTGAGTGGGTTGTCGAACTCCGCCGCCTGCAGTTTTACAAGAAGCTCCTTAGCCTTGCCTAGTTCGAGTTTGGTCGCCGTTGCACTGGCCTGGACCTCCGCGAGCTCGACCTCGAGTTCCGTGTCTTGCGGCCCCAGTGCCGTTGCCCGCGACTCCAGTTTCCCGAGCTTGGGCCGCATGCTCTCGACCTTCCAACGCGCTGCGCGCATTGGGCGTCCTGCTTTCCACTGCCGTAGCCTTGTTCTCAGCCTCCTCGACCACCGTGATGGCCGACGCGTCAATGCAGCTTGAGGAGGCCCAGCACATCCTTGCAGGTCGGCGCAGATCCAGCTGCTCACTTGGTATCACCACTACTCCATGGTGGTTTCTGGCCAGTTGACGCCAACTTTCCGGACCCTGCAGAGGCGTCCGAGTTGTAATCTGAGCCCCGAGCGCGTTGATGGTCTCGAGCAGGTCAGCCTCGCTGGATGCAGGTGCTCCTAGCGCCCGCAGCCCTTGAGGCACGCGCCATGCTATTGGCTTCGGCACCGCTGCAGTCTTGGCCGCGGGCTTGGCAGAGTTGATGGTCCTTTGCGGCGCCGAGGTGCCACGCT